>SNVD02014192.1:0-77141 GCA_013180625.2 Boswellia sacra
GAGTGGTGGCTTAAAAAGTTTAATTCCTCTTGAAACGCTTCTGGATCTCTTCAATCCATAATGGCTGAATAAGGAGGCTAACTTCTAAACTTTTTAGACCCATTCTAACTGAATTGTTTTTGTTTGCTGGCTTGTTGGACTTTGTTATTTTATGAGTAAGTTTAGTTTTGTGTAATTTAGAGTTGTTATGTGTTTTTGTCTTTATCAGTTTCGATCAAAAAAAAAAAACATTGTGGAAAAACCTGAGAATGGCAGAATATGGGGTTTCCTTAACTCTTGAAATGCATTCTCTCTAAATAAATCTGTAGTTTGTTTATTTCATGTTGTTTGAAGTGTCTTGTTTCTTGTTTTGTTCTTTCATAATAAGGTATATAGGCTAGAAACCTTAAGTCTGTGGGCTACTGGTCCTAAGGATTGTTGAAATATACAATCTTGACTCAGGTGTAACAACGCCACGTACCTCTGTTCTTGCATTTTGTGGGTCGATGATAAGATAATGATTGAATTAAGAATAACTCTTGGAAAATGATAAATGATGCATGGATCTTTGTGCTTGAAATGTTAATTAGTTTTTGCTTTACTTTGATTCCTTGCACAAAATTGAGCACCGAGCCATTATCACTGAGTTATTTGTTTACTTAGAGAAAGTTTATGTAATTTAAGTGTTTCTCCAGATTTCAATGAATTCTAGAAATTGTTTGATGGTCACTCGAGGCGAAATCCTAGACTGTGCAACATTAGGGAAATGATTTAGGCCATCTTTGGACCGTTTGAGCCTTAAGAGCAAACCTTGACTAAAATTGATCCCTAGTTACCCCTTTGAGCCTCTGTAAACCTTTTTCTTTGTTTACTCACTAAAAGATTTCCTAACCTTAATTGAATTTGTTCCAAACAGTTTATCCCTTACCTATGAGCATGTAAATCATTTGCAATTACATTTTGAGCTATGTTCTGGCTTTGGGAAGTTAGAGGAGGTTGGATTGTGCCATGAGCAATGCAAGTGAGTTTTATTAGGTTTGTAAAAAAAAAAAAAAGAGAAAAAAATCTGTACTTATCTTCCACGTACTTAAACATTGAGGACAATGTATTGTTTAAGTGTGGGGGAGTGGAATTGCAGTTAAAAAAAAGAAAAAAAAAAGAAAAAAAAGAGTTCTATATCCTTGGGCGTTCTTAAAAAGAATGAAACAACAAAGTGTGGGGGTGTAGTTTCTTTTGCTTTCTACAAAAAAAAAAAAAGAAAAAAGAAAAAAAGAAAAAAGAAAAAAAAGAGAGTTCGAGTGTTCTGAATAAGTTTGGGAGAGTCATTTGATGAATAAGAATGAATTTTTTATGTCATGGGCTTGAGCTACACATAATATTGAATGATTTTATGTGTTTGTGGGTGATTTGAGCCTAATTATTATCCTTTATCATACCTTCACCCAAGCCAAACGTTATAAGCTTAATAAAGTCCTACTTGATCCTTGGTGTTGTGCATGTCTACATTAGTGGAGAGTGAATTGAAAAGCAAGCTTATGGAGTTCATTTATACACACATCTTCAATATTAAATACGATTCATTTTTATGCATAAACTCATCCGGGTTACAAGTGATTAGGTAAGAATGGCTCTACACACACACATTTGAGGAATTGAAGTGAAGCGAAACTAATTTTTGAGATAAAATTCTTGATCAAGTGCATTATTGATAAGTGTCTATTTATATATCATTTTCATATCAATTCGTCCATGTTTCTTTGCTATATTCCTTGGTATTTTTATGTTTTTGTGTGGTTTTTGATGTTTATAGGAGTTTTGGAGGAACTTACACAAAATTGGAGTAAAACCCTTAATTTTCACCTCTGCTAGTCAACCAATTTCTTGGAGTTGATTGTATCGATATACAATTAACTGGATAACATGCTATATACCATTGAAAAGCTCTCGAAGTCTATTTTCTGGAGAAATTTACGGTTCACAAATTTATGTAGTGTACCGAAAGTTGTGATAAAAATGGTATAAGAAGTGTATATTTGTAATTCCATATATCAATGTAGCATGTTATTAAATACGGAGCACTGTAGCAAGTTACTGTAGCAGAGTATTTAAACACATTTTAGGGTTTTATTTTCATAACTTGAAGAGGGGAGAACGTGGTGGAGGCTTCAGCTCTGGAATTTTTTCATCTCTTGGAGTTCTTGAAGGAGAAAGGAAGCTTGGAAAGAGGAAGAACTACAATCCAAAGAGAATTACATCAAATTGGCTAAGTTTTTCCCTTCCCTTTCATTTTCTGGAATGTCTCCATGTTGTATTGTATTTACCACGTTCTAAAACATGTGTAACTAAATCTGAATTGGTTGAGGGTGATTTCAAAGCCCTTGATATGGATTTTGTGAGTTGATTGTGTACGAAATTGTTATCCAATTCTCCAATTGAAGTTGCTTGTATTTTCCCATATCTAATGCTTATGATTGCTTACTGATTGTATTTGGAATGGCCAACTGAATATAATCTGTTGTTGTCTATTGCTAGATTAGGAATCTTGATCCGTAATTGTCATGAATTTCCAATCATTAGTAACAAAATTGTGATCAGAGATTGCAATTGGAAAATACAACCTAGGTTAAATAATCTGAACTTGTGTGATTATTGCTTAGATCAACCTATCTTTCTCATCGTAATGCTTCCACTGAATTAAACTCAGAGAGCTTGTTCTAGGTTATTTAATGGATAGAGATTAAATAAAGAGCTTGTTTTATTTAACAACAAAGTAAGGAAAGATTGGATAACAGAGCTTGTTGTTATCTACGGTTGATAACTTCAATGCTGTAATTGGATGACAATTCTACGATTAATTCGCAAATCCATATCTTGTGGTAGAGAAGGATCCCTTAACCAGCTTTCTCCCATTTATTTTTCATTCAAATTTACTTTCTGTTTTGTTATTCATTACTTGCATTCTTATTTCATTTAGTAAATCATTCAACAAAAATCCCCCCTGTTTAGTTTATTGTTGCTGGAAATAACAAATTCAATTAGAATCAATCCTCGTGGGAACGATATCTTACTTATCACTTTATTACTTGTTCGACTAGTATACTTGCTAGTTTCGAACGCATCAAGTTTTTGGCGCCGTTGCCGGGGATTGATTTTCTAATCGATTTGTTATTTTGTTTTCATTGTTGATTCATATTTTTTTTGTTTTTCTTTTCTGATTGTTTGTGTTTAGACAACATGGCAGTAAACTTCTATCAATTCGGTAGCGGATTTGAGCCACAAGTACCATGGAGAGTAAATGAGGTAAGCACTCATAACATTGAACAACAACTTTCTGAGTTAACTTCTCTTGTGGAAAACATGGCTATAGGACATATGCAGAAATCTTATGCATGTGAGGTATATTCTACCATGGAGCATCCAATCGACATGTATCCAACTTTGCAAGGAGATATAGAACAAGCCAATGCCATGGATGGATTTACAGGACAAACAAGGCAATGGTATGATCCATTCTCTAACATTTACAATGCTGGATGGGAAGATCACCCTAACTTCAGTTACTGGAATCATCAACCAATCGTCCCAAATGCCATACCAAATCAACTACAAGGTTTTAATCAACCTAGAGTGCAGCACCCATTTCAAATGCAACCACCACCAATGCCACAACCAGCACCACAACCAGCTTCAGAAAACTCAGGTATGTCACTCCAGGATATTGTTAATGTACTTGCCACTAACACAATGCAATTCCAACAGGAAACTGGGGCAAGTATCAAAAACCTGGCAAATCAAATGGGACAATTGGCTACTAGCATGAGCAAATTCGAGGGCCAAGACTCAGAAAAATTATCTTGTCAAATGGTGATCAATCCAAGAGAGAATTCTTGTGCGATAACTTTGCAAAATGAAGAGCAATTAGATGTCCTGCCAAAGAAATCACAAACTGAGGAAAGAGATGACACCACTTCCACCATGAACAAAACACTGACTTCTCAGGTAAATCCTATAACTCCCATTCCTTCATATGTTTCTCCTCCACTTTTTCCTAGTAGATTTGCAAAATCGAAGGAGGAACAAGAACAAGAAATCCTGGAAACTTCTCACAAAATCGAGGTAAATATACCACTTCTGGATGCTATCGAGCAAGTACCTCATTATACAAAATGTCTCAAGGAGTTATGCACCAGCAAAAGAAAGTAAAAAAGAAATGAGAAAGTAAGTGTGGGGGAAGATGTTTCAGCTGTATTGCAAAGGAAAACTCCTCCAAAGTGCAAAGATCCAGGTACGTTCACCATGCCATGAACCATTGGTAAAACCAAGTTTGAAAGAGTTATGTTAGATTTAGAAGCATCTATTAACATCATACCATATTCTATTTATGCTTCTTTAAATCATGGACCTTTTGCGGAAATTGGTATTACCATTCAAATTGCTGATCGTTTTAATGCATATACCAAAAGAGTTGTGGAAGATGTGCTTGTGAAGGTGAATCAATTGGTTTTCCAGCAGACTCTTATGTTCTTGAAATAGAGGATGAGACATCTCCTAATCCAACACCGATTCTTATAGGGAGACCATTATCGAAAACTGCTAGAACCAAGATTGAGGCATGATGAGCACTTTCAATGGAGTTTGGCCAAAGTGATCCGTTTTCAAAAAAATATTTCGAGGCTATTAGTGAGCACATAGGGACAGAAATTTTCCGAGAACCAGGAAGGTTGATACAAGTGTCCAAAGAACTGGAGGAAGCTATGGTATGCTTAGATAAGACTATAGCTATAATCACAAACAGGTATGATGTTTCGTACGTTGAATTGCTTTTATCTAATGAGAAACTTCTTCCTTCTGTGATGAAAGCCAATACCTTGGAGCTTAAACTACTTCCAGGTTATTTGAGGCATGTGTTTTTGGGTGACAAAGATCCTTTGCTAGTTACAATAGAAATGGGCCTTACACCACTGCAAGAAGAGAAACGCGTCCGAGTACTTAGAGTTCACAAAACAGCTATTAAGTGGACGATCGCTAACATCCAAGGCCCAGCCATATGCTTGCACCATTTCTTGTTCGAAGAAGGATCCAAGCCCACTAGAGAAGCACAGCGGAGATTGGATCCTCCCATGATGGAACCAACGTCGGGCTGAGGACGCTAAACCAAGTGCTTATTGGGAGGCAACCCAATGTTTTTGTAAAATAAATTAAAAAAAGAAAAGAAAAGAAAAATAAAATAAGGAATAATGATCAATTTTTGTGTCTCGAGGAGATTCCTTTCGTAGACCATCAAATTGACCAAGTTTTATCTCTCCTTGCCATCTATCTTATTCGTTTATATATATATATATATATATATATTTTACTTGTTTTTTACTTTTGTTTGCTATTGTGTTGTTATCTCTTTTATATGTCTTTAGTTTCGTTTTTGCTCCTTTCTTTTCCTTTCTTTTGTGTTTAATTTGATTATTCTGTACTTTGAGCTCATTTGTGCAACAGATTGAGGAAACACCGAAACAAGAATTGAAGCCATTGTTCGAAGGTTTGAAACGTGCATATCTAGAAGAAGAACAAACTCAATCGCATTATCGGTAATATCTCTCCATTTCTTCTCTTCAATGGATACTGATATCTTTCTATCGAACCTTCGTAAATATTTCCCTTCACTTCCTCTCAATGCTGTGTTTAAAATTTATAAAGTACGGATGACTAGACTTTGGGCATTGATGCTCCTAAATGTCCCTGCTGATATCCGATGGCTGATCGAAGCCAAGGTGAGATTGTCCGGTGAGCCGGACATTAATCTCGCAAAATACATGCCTGTCTAGGAAAGAGCTACTACGCCAAGAGGCGAAGAGCGAAAAGGTTACAAGTATGTTATAAATGTGCTAGATGGAATTGTAACCAGAATTGTCGTTCATTAGGTTTTGTGTCCAGGAATAGAGAAGATAAACTTTCATTTATTAAGAATGGTTTGAGTAATGAGTCGATGGATAATGTTTTGTTAACTCTCGAGTCACATTCTTGTGGACTTGTTCAGCGTGAATTACTTAATCTGTGGACACAATATCGTGATGAATTGCAGTGTTATAGTCTAGGGAATCTGACTAAAAACGACCCTGTTTGCCAGTTTATAAGAACACTGGATGGGAAGCAAATCCCCGACTCATAGAAGGCGTTTCAGCCGTTACTGGACGTAAAACCAGAGGAAGATGTGAGCCACATTCACAACTACTTGTATATTTGAATGTGTGTTGTTGTTGTAGAATTTTTTTTCTTGGTTCGTTTGATCTGATTATCAATGTTGTTTTTGTGTTGTTGTTGTTTGTTGATTTTGTTTGTTTTAATTTCAAGTTTTCTATTTGACAAACCATATGACTACCCTATGGCATAAGTACACGTGGGAGACAAGTGTGGGGGTTTTGTCAACCCCCGCCGAAAGTGTATCTCCATTTTCCATGCTTCACGTGGGAGACAAGTGTGTAGGTTTTGTCAAACCTCGCCGAAAGAGTATCTCATTTTTTCAAATCTTGGGGCGATAAATCTGCATCGAGCAACCCCCACCGAAAGTATGTCCCCATTTGTCAAAATTTGAGAGTTTTATGGGTGTATATATACATTCTGCATATTTTCATATGTCATTCCATAACCTGTCTTGCAATTGAAAAGCATAATATCTAACTTTTCTTACACAAGATTAGAGCACTTGTAGAAATGGAGAAAACACCAACTCGGCGATTCCGCTATATATGCGTATTTTGCGGATCGCAATTTGGTAAAGATGGAGAGTTTACCACAGCAGCTCTTGATCTTGGTAGGACATTGGCTGCGAGGGGTATTAATTTGATTTATGGAGGGGGTAGTCTTGGGTTAATGGTGTGTGTGTCGACAGCTGCATCCTTAGGAGGAAGCAAAGTTCTCGGCATTATCCCTAAACCATTAGCTGTACGAGATATCGTAGGCAATACAATCGGGGAAGAGTTACAGTTCTCTAGCATGCATGAGCGTATTGCACATATGATTGTTAAGTCCGATGCATTTATAGCTTTGCCTGGTGGTTATGGTACATTAGAGGAGATATTTCAAATCACCTCTTGGGTACAGCTAAACATCCATCGGAAACCCATTGGTTTGTTAAATGTTAATAATTTTTTTGATGGTTTGTTGTCCTTTCTTGATCAAGCTGTAGAACAAAATTTCATCTCACCGTCAGCAAGGCAAATGCTGGTTACAGCTTCAACTGCAGGAGAGTTAATTGACAAACTACAAGAATTCGTCTATTCACCTGATCCAACAATGGCTCCGATAAATTGGTTTGGAGAAGGCAACAAAAGGCGTCAACTGGATTTAACCCTCCATCTGTAATCTCTATTTGCTGTTTGCTTCGTTTTTGTTTGCTTTCTTTTTAGTGTGTTTATTTGAGATTTTTCATGTCGTTTCTTTTGAGCTTTTTCAGGTTATTTCTTTCGTCCCAGGGAATATTTTCTAATCTCGGTTTTTAGAGTGGTGGCTTAAAAAGTTCAAGTTCTCTTGAAACGCATTCTGGATCTCTTCAATCCATAATGGCTGAATAAGGAGGCTAACTTCTAATCTGTGTAGACCCATTCTAACTAACTTGTTTTTGTTTGCTGACTTGTTGAACTTTGTTATTTTATGAGTGAGTTTAGTTTTGCGTAATTTAGAGTTGTTATGTGTTTTTTATCTTTATCAGTTTTGATTTAAAAAAAAAACAATTGTGGAAAAACCTTAGAATGGCAGAATATGGGGTTTCCTTAACCCTTGAAACGCATTCTTCCTTAATAACTTTGTAGTTTGTTAATTTCATGTTGTTTGAAGTGTCTTGTTTCTTGTTTTGTTCTTCATAATAAAGGTATATAGGCTGGAAACCTTAAGTCTGCGGCTACTGGTCCTAAGGATTATTGAAATATACAATCTTGACTCAGGTGTAACAACGCCACGTACCTCTTTTCTTGCATTTTGTGGGTCGATGATAGATAATGATTGAATTAAGAATAACTCTTGGAAAATGATAAATGATGCATGGATCTGTGTGCTTGAAATTTTTATTGGTTTTCGATTTGCTTTTGATTCCTTGCGCAACATTGAGCACTGAGCTATTATCACTGAGTTATTTGTTCACTTAGAGAAAGTTTATGTAATTTAAGTGTTTCTCCAGATTTCAATGAATTCTAGAACTTGTTTGATGGTCACTCGGGGCGAAATCCTAGACTGTGCAACATTAGGGAAATGATTTAGGCCATCTTTGGACCGTTTGAGCCTTAATAGCCAACCTTGACTGAAATTGATCCCTAGTTACCCCTTTGAGCCTTTGTAAGCCTTTTTCTTTGTTAACTCACTAAAAGATTTCCTAACCTCAAATGAATTTGTTCCAAACAGTTTATCCCTTACCTATGAGCATGTAGATCATTCACAATTAAATTCTGAGCTATGTTCTGGTTTTGGGAAGTTAGAGGAGGTTGGGATGTGTCATGAGCAATGCAAGTGAGTTCTATTATGTTTTAAAAAAAAAAAGAAAAAAAGAAAAAAAAGCCAATCTGTACTTATCGTCCACGTACTTACACATTGAGGACAATGTGTTGTTTAAGTGTGGGGGAGGGGAAGTGTAATAAAAAAAAAAAGAAGAAAAAAAAAGAAAAAAAGAAGAAGAATAAGCGATCTATACCCTTAAGTGTTCTTAAAAAGAATGAAACAACAAAGTGTGGGGGTGTAGTTTTCTTTTGTTTTCTGCCAAAAAAAAAAAAGATTGAGTGTTCTAAATAAGTTTGGGGGAGTAACCTGGTGAATTGAAATGAAGTTTTGTTATAGGCTTGAGCTCTACATAGTCTTGAATGATTTATGTGTTTGTGGGTGATTTGAGCCAAATTATTATCCTTTATCATACCTTCACCCAAGCCAAACGTTACAAGCTTAATAAAGTCCTACTTGATCCTTGGTGTTGTGCATGTCTACATTAGTGGAGAGTGACTTGAAAAGCAGGCCTATGGAGTTCATTTATACACACATCTTCAATATTAAATATGATTCATTTTTATGCATAAACTCATCCGGGTTACAAGTGATTAGGTGAGAATGGCTCTACACACACACACTTGAGGAATTGAAATGAAGCGAAACTAATCTTTGAGATAAAATTCTTGATCAAGTGCATTATTTTGAAGTTTTCCTTGGGTTATAATTAAGTACAATCTTTGAGGCCTATTTGCAAGATGAAGCATTTGTGTGTTTTAATTTTTTTTGATTCTGTTTCGGTTTAGTTTTATTTCATATTGTCGTAGTTGCTCGAGGACTAGCAAAGTCTAAGTGTGGGGGAATTTGATAAGTGTCTATTTATTATCATTTTCATATCAATTCGTCCATGTTTCTTTGCTATATTCCTTGGTATTTTTATGTTTTTGTGTGGTTTTCGATGTTTATAGAGTTTTGGAGGAACTTACACAAAATTGGAGTAAAACCCTTCATTTTCACCTCGCTAGTCACCATTTCTTGGAGTTGATTGTATCTTGATATACCTTACAGATACATGCTATATACATTGAAAAGCTCTCGAAGTCTATTTCTGGTAGAAATTTGAGGTTCACGAATTTATTTAGTGTACCAAAAGGTTGTGATAAAAATGGTATCAGAAGTGTATATTTGTAATTCCTATTCACTGTAGCATGTTATTAAATACGGGCATGTATCAAGTTACTGTAGCAGAGTATTTAAACACATTTTAGGGTTTTATTTTGATAACTTGAAGAGGGGAGAACGTGGTGGAGGCTTCAGCTCTGGAATTCTTTCATCTCTTGGAGTTCTTGAAGGAGAAAGGAAGCTTGGAAAGAGGAAGAACTACAATCCAAAGAGAATTACATCAAATTTGCTAAGTTTTTCCCTTCCCTTTCATTTTCTGGAATGTCTCCATGTTGTATTGTATTTTACGTTCTTAAACATGTGTAACTAAATCTGAATTGGTTGAGGGTGATTTCAAAGCCCTTGATATGGATTTTGTGAGTTGATTGTGCAAGAAATTGTTATCCAATTCTCTAATTGAAGTTGCTTGTATTTTCCCATATCTAATGCTTATGATTGCTTACTGATTGTATTTGGAATGGCAACTGAATATAATCTGTTGTTGTCTATTGCTAGATTAGAAATCTTGATCCGTAATTGTCATGAATTTCCAATCATTAGTAGCAAAATTGTGATCAGAGATTGCAATTGGAAATACAACCTAGGTTAAATAATCCGAACTTGTGTGATTATTGCTTAGATCAACCTATCTTTCTCATCGTAATGCTTCCATTGAATTAAACCTCAGAGAGCTTGTTCTAGGTTGTTTAATGGATAGAGATTAAAAATAAAGAGCTTGTTTTATTTAACAACAAAGTAAGGAAAGATTGGGATAACAGAGCTTGTTGTTATCTACGGTTGATACACTTCAATGCTGTAATTGGATTACACATTACTATGTTAATTCACTAATTCATTACATTGTGGCATAGAGAAGGACTCTTAACCAGCTCTCCCATTGTTTTTCATTCAAATTTACTTTCTGTTTTGTTATTCTTTACTTGCATTCTTATTTCATTTAGTTAATCATTCAACAAAACCCCCCCTGTTTAGTTTATTGTTGCTGGAAATAACAAATTCAATTAGAATCAATCCTCGTGGGAACGATATCTTACTTATCACTTTATTACTTGTGCGACTAGTATACTTGCTAGTTTCGAACGCATCAATTATTTTGAAGTATTCCTTGGGTTTAAATTAAGTACAATCTTTGAGGCCTATTTGCAAGTTGAAGCATTGGTGTGTTTTAATTTTTCTCTGATTCTGTTTCGGTTTAGTTTTGTTTCGTATCATTTTAGTTGCTCGAGGACTAGCAAAGTCTAAGTGTGGGTGGAAATTTGATAGGTGTCTATTTATGTATTACTTTTATATCAATTCGTCCATGTTTTTTTGCTATATTCCTTGGTATTTTTATGTTTTTGTGTGGTTTTGTTGTTTGTAGGAGTTTTGGAGCAATTTGCACAAAATGGAGTAAAACCCTTCATTTTCACCTCTGCTAGTCAGTGATCTTCTCGGATTTAATTGTATTGATATACAATGAACCCGATGACATGTTATATACCGTTGGAAAGCTCTCGAAGTCTATTTCTGGAGAATTTACGGTTTATAAATCCATTCAGTGTACCAAAAGTTGTAATCAAACCAGTGTGAGATGTATAGAAATATAATTCCACAAGTCACTGTAGCATGTATAATACGGGGCACTGTAGCAAGTCACTGTAGCAGAGTATTTAAACACATTTTAGGGTTTTATTTTCATAACTGGAAGAGGGGAAAACGTGGGAGGAGGCTGCATTTTTGGATTTCTCTGATCCCTTGGAGTTCTTGAAGGAGAAAGAAGATTTTGAAAGAGGAGGAACTACAATTCCAAGAGGATTCATCTACAAAGAAGATTTTCAAAGAATTTGCTAAGTTCTTTCTTTCCTTTTCAATTCTGGAATTTCTCTGTATTGTATTGTTATTCTGACTGAATATGTGTAACTAAATCTGAATTGGTTGAGGGTGATTTCAAAGCCCTTGATATGGATTTTGTGAGTTGATTGTGTAGAAATTGTTATCCAATTCTCTAATTGAAGTTGCTTGTATTTTCCCATATCTAATGCTTATGATTGCTTACTGATTGTATTTGGAATGGCCAACTGAATATAATCTGTTGTTGTCTATTGCTAGATTAGAAATCTTGATCCGTAATTGTCATGAATTTCAAATCATTAGTAGCAAAATTGTGATCAGAGATTGCAATTGGAAAATACAACCTAGGTTAAATAATCTGAACTTGTGTGATTATTGCTTAGATCAACCTATCTTTCTCATCGTAATGCTCCCATTGAATTAAACTTAGAGAGCTTGTTCTAGGTTGTTTAATGGATAGAGATTAAATAAAGAGCTTTTTTTATTTAACAACAAAGTAAGGAAAGATTGGGATAATAGAGCTTGTTGTTATCTACGGTTGATAACTTCAATGCTGTAATTGGATTACAATTCTATGTTAATTCACAAATTCATATCTTGTGGCAGAGAATGAACTATTAACCAAGTGTCTCTCATTGATTTTTTACTCCATTTAACTTTGCTTTGTGTTATTCTTCATTTGCTTTCGTATTAAGTTTAGTTAATCAATCAACAAAACCCCCCCTGTTTAGTTTATTGTTGCTGGAAATAACAAATTCAATTAGAATCAATCCTCGTGGGAACGATATCTACTTATCACTTTATTACTTGTGCGACTAGTATACTTGCTAGTTTCGAACGCATCAACTACTAGCTGAAAGAAAGATTCATCTGGTTTATGGGGGAGGTAGCCTCGGGTTGATGGGTTGTGTGGCAAGAGCTGCACGTGTAGGAGGTAGTCAAGTTTTAGGAGTTATTCCTAAAGCTTTGGCTATAGAAAGCATTGTTGGAAAAACGGTTGGGTATGAGTTACAAGTCTCCTCTATGCATGAACGCATGGCACATATGCTCATCAATTCAGATGCCTTTATTGCTTTAACAGGTGGCTTTGGTACTTTTGATGAAATTTTTCAAATTGGCTCTTGGGCCCAACTGAACCTCCATCAAAAACCCATAGGTTTGTTGAATGTTAACAATTTCTTTGATCCTGTAATAAGTTTTGTTGATGCAGCTGTAGAACAAAATTTTATCCCACACTGGGCGAGACAGATCCTTGTTTCTTCAACTTCTGCTGGTGAGTTACTTGACAAATTACAAGCAGTAGAGTACGAACCTGACCCAGCTAGTACTCAAATTAATTGGGCAGGAGGGCAAAATAAAAAGTGCGAATTGGATCTGAATCTCCGTTTGTAATGTTTTCTTGTGCTTTATTTTATTTTATGAGTCTTTCAGGTCATCTCTCTTTAATAACAGAAGCTTTAGGTAATATCTCCTATACTTTATCTCTTTACGTTTAAACATTGAGGACAATGCTTCATTTAGTTGGGGGGGGAAGGATAGTAGACATAAGTGTGTCTTGAATATTTTTCTTAAAAAAAAAAAACGAGTTAGTAATTAGATTCAGAGTGGGGCGTAAGGAGTTCAAATCCTCTTGAGACGTATTCTGGGTCAGGAATGGCAGAGTAAGGAGGACCAGTTTGAACTCTTGAAACCCATTCTAACCAATTTGTCATTTTATTTTAATTTTGTGAACTCATTTTAGCTAACTTGATATTATTTAGTCTTTATTTTTGAATTTTATAACAAGAAGGTCTTATTCATTTCACTTTGAATTATTCAAATCAATGAACTCTCATAACCTTATCATTTAAAAAAAAAAATTGTGTGCTTATGTACTCATTAAGCAAGTATTCATGAACCTTTCTTCACACACACACACATACCTTGATGCATGATTATGGGTGGCAAAATGAAATGTTGTAATGTTTGAGTTCTTCTGTTTTGTTTAGGATAACAACACAAAGGAAGGGGAAAGTTAAAAAAAAAAGAAAAAAAAAAGAAAAAAAAGAAGAGAAAGCAATTGTGGATAAGTTTGGTCTCGTAGCCTCCTTAATTCGAGCAATTAAGCCCAAGGGGTGCCTCAACACCTAATACCCTAAGACCAACTGGTTTGGGAGCTATTGGCCCAAAGCTCGCTACATGGATTAAGGTGAAAGCTTAATGGGATTGAACATTGCACTATCCACAAGTTTCTAAGCAAAAATAAAGCATCGGCAACCCGAGTCGTTAAGCTCGTAGGGGTGTCTTAACACCTAATGCCCTAAGGCCAACTGATCTGGGAGTCATTAGCCTAAGGCTCGCTACATGGGTTAAAAATGCATTCCTTAAATATATATATATAATGAATAAATGCCCCCTACCTAAGGTTGTTAGCCTTAACAAATATTAGAACCGATATGGTTTCTTTCTAATAAGCCCCATAGTCATGTGTTGACTGAGCACAAAAAGGAGGTTTATTGATATCTTGACTGAAGGGTACGTGAGTCATAAAAAAAATATCAGTTGAGAGTTTGTTTATTTGGATAAAATCAAGGAGAGTGCAATAAATGACCACCTTGGATATAAAATTTTATAAATCACTTCTAAATATAACGCTTTAATTGCTAAGGGACTAGCAATAAGCTAGTTGGGGGGTGTGATGAACACTTAAATATGCATATTTAATAAGAGTTTAGTTCATCATATTGCATTAATAGTGTCATTAAATTCCTCAACTTAAGCATATTTGTAGCATTTGCATCTTTGGAATTAATTTCTCTTAATTTTAGTTTTGTTACAGGTTCGGTAAAATAGGCATAACTCTCTATTTATAGATCAGAATGGTGCAAATCTTAATGTTTTGGAAAGCTGATTAAATTATCTACAAGATTATATCTCACAAGATTCATCAAATTCGGGCTCTTAGTGGACCAAAAAGGGCTTGAAGTGAATCCATCTGCAGTTTCGGTCCAACCTGACCATGCCTCAGTATATTGACCATATCTCTCAGAATACATATCCAAATTGTATGAATCAAGATTTTCTAGAAAGTTGAGAGAAATATCTACGACTTTCATGAAGACATGTGATTAAAATTCACAATAATTCAAGGTCAAAATCGGTGGTCAAAGTCGGTTCACCTAATTACCCTAATTGTCAAAGTTGGTGCACCTAACATTTGACAACTATTCCTTTGTAATTTGACAAGTTTGCCCCTGAATATATCTATAAATAGAGGTGTCTTGTGACCCATTAGGGCATCTTGGCCTTGGCTGGATCATCTTGGCCTTTGCTGGGATCTTGTATTGTGTTTCTCTCTTGTTTTAATGTTATTAATGAATTTCCTTTTTCTTGCAATTTGTGTTCTTTCTCTTATAATGTCTTTCTAATTTGTCTCTTGCTAAGGTGAAAGGGTGAAACCTTTGATATGAGAGTAAGGATTCTCTAACCCTTTGATATGTGCTTAATTGTCATAATATTGTGTTGTTTATTTTATAAGATTTATATTTATTTTCTTAATCAATCTTGACACCACTCGTAAAGTGGAGGTCTTGATCCATTATCGACAATCCTTGGCACATCAAAAGCTTGGATCCTTTCTAGATGTCGTATGGTTCTTCCTTCACGAATCTAGTTAGGAACCTTGATTTGTTGTAGACATATGGTGATTGGCACATTGGATGCTTGAACCCATTTACAAGAAGTGGTATAAATATTGGTAACGAAACAAATATAATTCATATAACTAAAATGGGTTGTTTATCCTTATTCGAAATATCAAGGGCGGATCCCCTAACCTTAGCTGTCATTATTATTGTGTTAATTCCTTTTACTTGCGTATTTTAATTATTCTCATCCATTGTTGATATTATCTTGTCATGTATTTGAATCATTCATGTCATATTTGCTAGCTTATAATTTGTAGCGCTAAAATCCCCTTCCTCGTGGATCGACCCCGGTCTTACCGGGTTTATTACTTCGACACTCCTATACTTGGGAGACAATCCTTTTTCGGATATGTCAGCTGTCGACTGACCATCGTTCGGCAGTCAAATCGTCGGTCAGCGGTCCTTCCACAGTCGATCAGCTATCCCTTTAATAAGGGGCATAATGGTAAAAAGCTAAAATAAAAAAAAAAGAAGAAAAGAAAGGGAAGAAAGAATGAAAAAAAAAAGAAAAAAAGAAAAAAAGGAAAAAGGAAATCGGTCGGTAGTCAAATCGTCGGTCAGCATTCCTTCCACAGCCGATCGGCTATCCCTTTAATAAGGGGCATAATGGTAAAAAGCCAAAGTGAAAAAAGAAAGAAAAGAAAGAACAAAAAAAAGAAAAAAAAAGGAAAAAGGAAAAAGAGAAGAGAGAAAAAGAAAGTAAAAAAGAAAGAGAAAAAAGAGAGAGAGAAAAAGAAAAAGAGAAATAAAGAGAAGAAAAAGAAAAGAGAAGAAAAACTCTACATTGACCTTTAGACACCGAAAGATTTTGAACGTACCAGTGACAAGCACCTGGCCATGGCAATAGCTTAGCAACTCACAAGGAAATGAGAGTAACATTAGTCGATAGAATATTTTGACTAATCCACATGGAAGAATTCCTCCAGAGACAAAAAAGCAATTTGCCGAAGAATACACCAAACAAGGTAAAAATTTTAATTGATCTAAAATCATCAAGAGATGTTTGATATTTTGCAAGAATTTGCAAGGATAACGGAAAGATCCCAATGAATTCGAGAATCAACAATGTGAAATGAACTCCCTTAACAAAGGGTCCTAGGATTGCAAAATCTAAAGAGGTCAAGAACAAAGAATGCCAAAGTATAGCGAATCAAGAATTTTCCCCCAATGGATTAGAAGAAATCAAGAACAGAATTAATAATTCTCGGAAGAGGGGCATGAAACCCAATGAATGCAAAGTCTGAATAGATCAAAGAAGAATGAAGAAAGCCGAAGGCAGGATGAATGAAAAAGGTCTAAAGATTGTGATGCAGTGCATGATAGATGTTTTCCCGATGGATGCATTAGAAGAAACACTAAGAAGTAGGTTCACTTAAGAATATTTTAAGCCTTTAGAATAGGTACGGCCCCTAAAAAGAGGCACACTGAAGAGTGTTGGAAACCCCAAGAAATAGTTAAATTTAAGAGTGTCTTAAGCCTTTAGAATAGGCATAAGCCCTGAGAAGAGGCGCATTCAAGAGTGTTGAAAAACCTAAGAATTAGGTGCACTTAAGAGTGTTTGAAGCCCTTCGAATAGGCCCGCCAAAAAGTGCTAACAACCCTTAGGAAGTAGGTGTACTGAAGAGTATTTCATTTTAGCATTATAAGGATACACTTAATGCATTAGAAGAATGCATTTGTCTGCACTAGAAGATTGCACATTGTGCATCATAAGGATGCATTTTGTTCATTAGAAAGATGCCCTTGTCTGCACTAGAAGGGTGCACATTGCTCGCACTCGAAGAAGTGCATTGCATGCATTAGAATGATGTATTTCAGCCCTTAAGCGAGCACACTAGCCCATGAGTGGGCACACTAACCCATGAGTGGGCTCACTAGCCTTTGAGTGGGCACATCAACCATTAAGTGGGCACACATCTTTTACAAGAATTGAAGAGGAAAACAGATGATGGGAAGTCTGACAGAATACAGATAAAGGCAAAAATACTAAGATGAGAGGAGGAAAGATGAAGTAAGAGTACTTTGTCAATTTTTGTGTCTCACAAACTTCTCCAAATTAGGGAGCAAGTTGTAGACACTTGATTTTTGAGGCTTGATGATGAATGACAAGCAAACAAAATGACCAAAATGCCCTGAAAGCAAAAAAAAAAGAGTTGAGGAAAAAACTGACCGAAAGTTTTGAAAACTGACATTATGAATGGGGTTTTTATCCCACCAAAGTGTTTGCGACCGTGACACTGTGTCCAAACCTTTTTCGAGACTTAAGGGAGCACAAATGAGTCATGGGCACGTCTAAAGAAATGGAGTCGTCATCGAATTCTTCAATTAGGAATGAATAAGGGCAATCTGATCCATCGCTTTAAGACCTAAACTATCCTCATCCCTTCAGAGATGGGTTTAGGAAGTTAGGCAAGAGCCACTCACCTCGTCCAAATCAAAATCCGGCCTCCACTAGGGTATAACAAATAAGAATAGCTCATGTTGTTATACAGTCCACTTAGGTTGCTCGTTTTATGCACACATTGTTCATTTTGTCTTCATTAAGACATGTGAGGTATTCAACCAAAGCAGTTGTACATTCTTACAAAGAAAGAGGGAGAAGAATAGAGTTACATTTCCTTCAAACATGGGGGATAGGGGAGAGGATTACATTGCTCTTCAACAAATAAAGTAAATTTTACTTATAATATTCATATAAATCAAGTATTCAATAATGGAAGCATATTCATGCACATTGGATACAAACATTCTAATCGAGACTTGATAGATAATGAATTCCTCACCACTTATGTGAGTCTATTCAATGTCTATAAAGCCTCTTACTTGCATATTCATACATTCAATTGTTTTATAAGTGATGGTCCCTCACCATCAATGCGAGTCCACCACCACTTCATGGCATCATCTAAGTCATAGCATATTCATGGTATATTCTTACCTTCATAATAATAAATCACTCAATTAACATCCAAACAAAGGCATAATCTAATATCATGGCACTTCGACCTAGATTTGATAATTCTATCATAACATTCCAGCCTATTGCTATTCTAGCATAATTCATATCAATTTATAGTGAATCATGGCATTTCTAGCCTAATCACATCAACTAAGATCAAACATGGCTATTGTAGCCCAATTCAAGCACTCAAGGGCAAATATGGTAATTCTTACCTATTCTATACTATTTTCTAGCATGCTTTAAAGCAATTGTAAATCTTCCTAGCATGATTCTCATCATGTGCTCTTAAGTATGATTCTTGATATGTCCTCCTAAGCATTATTCTAAGCATTAGCAAAGAAAATAAATTCATAAACAAGTTTCTAATAAAGGAGGGAAAGATGACTTATCTTGACACGCATTTTCACCTTGCAAAACAGATAAGGATTAAACAATTCATATAATCCTAAACATGCTTCTAAGCATAAAAATAAATCTTAAACATGCTTATTCTAAGCAAGAAAAATAAAGAAGAAAATAGGAGGGAGAAGAGAGAACTGCTCTTAGGACGTACCCTTTCTGGGTTTAAAGCAATATAAAACGCTCAAAAACTTTAGACTAGAAAAGACTTCTTGAATTCTAAAGTGTGTCTTCAAGAGGGAGAAGAGATGAATTTCATGCTAGAAAGTGAGGAGAGGAGGCCTTTTCATAGTGGAGGGCTGAAAGTGAAAAAGGAAGGAAGAAGATAAAAAATGAAGGTTAGCGGCAAAATTTTCCATTTGTAACGAGAGAACAGCCGATCGACTATTGGGAGACTGACGATCAACACTCTAACAGCCAGTCGGCCATTCGCAGATAGTTGGCCAGCACTCTAACAACTGGCCAGCTATTGGTAACAATCAGCCAATTTTTACCCACCGGACGTTCCTATTTTGCAACTCTTCAGTGCAATCCCTTCTAACCTTCATCTATTAGATCGTTTATAACTTTTCAAGAGTTGACAATCCATAAATTTCTATGAAAACTAAACATCTGTAGCTTCTCAACGGTATATGGCTTATCAACAAATTCCTCTTGGATTGATTTATATGATTTTTGAAGTCATGTGTCAGTTTTCAAGACTCTTGGTCAATTTCTTCTAACCCTTCTCCTTTTGGCTTCCAAGGGCATTTTGATCATTTCAATTACTCGACATTCATCTTTATTTCATCATCAAGCCTCAAAAATCAAGTCTCTATAGACATATTATTTTCAAAAAACACAAAAATTAATCCAAGAAGGATTTGCTTATAAGTCATATACCTTTGTAAAGCTAAGGATGTCTGGTTTTCATAGAATTTTATAGATCACAAATCTGAGTTAAATTTGAAGACTTATGCGCAACCAAATGGACAAAGGTCGAAGGAGGACTACATTGAAAAAAATACGAAACAAGAGGTTTTGGTGGGCCATAATAGGACTATGGGTCAGCTATCCTACTATCGACCAGTGGTCCACCCACAGTCGGCTAGCTATCCCACTACTGGCCGACAGTCCTCCCACAGTCGGCCAGCTATTCTCCATGTAATTTTGGCAAATTTTGCCACCAACCTTCCTATTTTGATTTTTGACTTCCTTTTTTAATTCAGCCCTCAACTATATAAACCCCCCTCCTCCTCACCTTTCAACACACATCAAAATCCTCTCTTCTCCCTCGTGAAGATGCATTTCAGAATTCAAGGATTCTTTTCTAGTTTAAAGTTTTTAGGTGTTCTATTACTCTAAACCTGGAAAGGATACGTCTTGAGAGCAATTCTCTCTTCTCCCTCTATTTTTCTTCTTTATTTTATTGCTTTAGAAGAAGCATGTTTAGGTTTATTATACTTAGAATAAGCATGTTTAAGATTTATTTTTTATGCTCAGAAACATGTTTAGGATTTTATGAATTGTTTAATCCTTATTTGTTTTGCAATGTGTAAATGCATGTCAAGATAAGTCATCTTTCCCTCTTTTATTAGAGACATGTTTAGGAGTTTATTTTCTTTGTAAATGCTTAGAATTATGCTTAGAAGCACATGTTTAGAATCATGCTTAAGAGCACATGATTAGAATCATGCGAGGAAGACTTATGATTTTTGAAGCATGCTAGGAAATAGCATAGAATAGGGAAGAATTGTTTTGATTGATTGAAATGCCATATTGATTGCTTGAATTGGGCTAGAATAGCCATGTTTTATTTTGATTGTTTGAATTAGGCTAGAAATGCCATGATTCACTATGATTACTATGAATAGGCTAGAATTGCCTTGCTTAGGTAGAATTACCATAATAAGAAATATCAAATCTAGGAAAAAGTATCATGATTCTAGATTATGGCTTTGTATTAAATTTTAATTGATTGATTGATTTTATTTGGAATATACCATGTTTAGAATTATAATTGTATGATGCCATGAAGTGATGATAGACGCACATTGATGGTGAGGGACCATTACTTAGAATGAATACTTTGAATGAATAATATATGATGAATACATGCTCAAAACGGCTTAATAGGCATTGAATAGACTGACATATGGTGGTGAAGAATACATTATCTATCGAGTCTCGATTTGAACGTTTGTATTGAATATGCATGAATATGCATATTCATAATTGAATACTTGATTTGTATGAATGCTATATTTGAAGTGTTAAAAGTAGAATTTACTTTATTGTTGAATAACAATTGTTGTAATCCTCTTCCCATTTCCCCATCTCTACAAGGAAATGTAACTCTATTCTCCTCCCTCTTTTTTTGTATGAATATACAACTATTATGATTGAAAATCACCTTATTTAATGAAGATAAAACTGGAAATGTATACATAAAATGAGCAACTTAAGTAGACTGTATAACAATATAAGCTATTTTTATTTGGTATACCCTAGTGGAGGCCAGATTTAGATGCAGGTAAGGCGAATGGCTCGTACTTAACTTCTCGAACCCATCTGTAAATAGATGAGGGTAGTTTAAGTCTTAAAGCAAGGGATCGGATTGCCCCCATTCATTCCTAAGTGAATAATTGGGTGGCGACTCTATTCTTTAGACGTGGCCGTGGCTCGCTTGTGTTTCCTTAAGTCTCGAAAAAGGCTTTGACATAGTGTCGTGGTCATAAATGCTCTAACGGGATGAAAGCCCCATTCATAGTGTGTAACCATTGTTTCAATTGATTCTAAAATTGCATTAATGTGAAATTTCTTTAAGAAAAAGCACTTAATAGTTTCTTTGGAACAATTTTATCCCTATGGAGATCCAATCTTGGAAGACAACTATCATAAGCCCTCCTTTAGCCTATCTCAATGGACCAAAATGGAGGCTTCAAGTTTAAAATTAATTGAACCTTCTTCCACTCAAACATTTAAAAGATTTGGGATTTTGGTTCAAAATATAATTGATATAACTTTTTCAAGCTATTTGAAACTTTTATATCGATATTTTACGACCTAATTAATCTCATTAATTATGTCTATGATTCATATTCTATTTATCAAATTTTTTGATAAGTATATAAATAATTTTATTTTAATTAATCCAACTAATTATAATATTTTGATTTATATACACCATTAATCAGACACTTTGATAAACTATATATAAATCAATACATTGATGCATAAACATGTTATAATACATGATGTGGCATTTCCCTTTTCTCTATATGACATGTGACATGTCTTTATTTCATTTAATACTTAAATAAAATAAACAGACATGAAGCACACATGTTGGTATAAAAACTGGCTTTTTTCCTAAAAATATTACAATAATATTTTCTTGAGTTCTTGTATCTTCTTGTGTCTCCTTAGCATGCATCTTGTGTTTGAATATGTCTATTAGTTCCAAGAAAATTTTTAAAATTCATAAAATTGAAAATTTTTAGTGTTTAGTGAAATGTTTCACAGTTGTCTAGAAACTCTAAAAATTTTAACAAGCACCGCTGGAGGAAGAAACTTTTCTAGATTTACAATTTTATCCCTGCAGAATGCAACTTTGATTTTATGAGCTATACAACTCTGAATTTGTCACTGGTTTGGGCTATAAAACCACCAAAACAATATAAACAAGATGGAAGACTCCCAATAAATCAATTGCACTTATATAGGCCCAAGTTTCAAAATAAACCAAGCCCAATAGGTGATATAACTTGAAACTAATTTGGGTTTGAGCTTGAGTAAACCCATGAAGCCCAACACCATGGTATTGTCCATTACCTACAGCTATTAGGCATCATAAAATAACCCATTGGACCCAACTTTAGTGATGAGCCACACCAAGCTAGGCCTATAGACCAAAAACCCAATAGCCCAATAGGCCTTAAGACATAAAAACTATGCACTTTGGACTTGGGCTCACCATGCTTGAGCTTGGGTTAATTTGATTGGGCTTAAGGCTTTCCAAGAAACCCTTTGATCAATCAAATCCACATACCCTAGACATGTTTTAGGGTTGGCCGCCACCTCCAAAGCAGCCCCAGGGCCCATTTGCGCAAACCCTCGAGCCTAGGGTTTTGGTGCACAACTTTTGTGGCCTAAACTCTAGCCTCCTCCTATGTTGATTTAGCCTCCCTGCTCCTTGATCTACATCAACTCATGTGTCCTTACATCAATCATAAATCTCATGCAAAATAATTTTCATACAATTAAGTACAAAAACACAAAATTAATTAACATAAAATAAACAAAGACATAGGGTAATTCAATGGCATATAGGTCACCCTTCAAATTTACATACCCTTGATTAAAATGCAAGGAAACTTCTAAAGTGAAGGTTTAACCATAAACATCACTATATCACAAGTTACATCAACATTCATCACATGAATCATGTGCAATTAATGTAGAAAATAACACCACATCATTATAACATGTTACTTGCTAGAAGAGCAACAAGAATTTGTACCTTTATCGCTCACTAGTGAAAGAACCAAAGCTCTGATACCAATTGTAGGGACCCGATGCCAAATTTGAACACTTCAAGACAACAAAATAGCCTCTGAGACTAAGATCTTGTGCGCATAGGCCTCAAAATTCTGATTCGCTTTACCTGAACAAGACATATAGGCATCTTAAAATCACTTGACTATGCTGGATGAATAGTGATTAGTGAAAATTGTCGCATGAACAGTAATCAATGAATAGTATCATGTGAACAACATACATAAATAGTAATCGATGAACAATACTACGTGAACAGTGACTATTGATTCCTTATTCACTAAAAATTATCATAACACTGACCTAATTCATCCTTTTATGTCTCTATTATTCCCTATCCCATTTTGACTGGTAAACCTAATCCTATTAGGCTTGATCTTACTAATTTCTTGGGCTCATAGAACTTAATCTCATTAAGTCTTGAATTGGGCCTTTAATACCCAATTAGGTCTAACCCAATTTTGTATGGGCTTTTAATTAATCACATTAATTATAAGCCCAGTAATCTAATTAATTAAATTGGTTCATATACTCTATTATTTAAGTAAGCAAATTAATTAAATAATTATTCCATTTACTAGTCAAATATATTTAAATTAATACCTAGGTTTTTTTTTCTAATAAACCCAATTAAATTAAATAATTAATTAATTTCTCTAGTCTAATCCTTGTTCAAATAATTTATATTAGCTACTTAGGGGACCTTGATGGACATATTTAATTACAAGCTCCAATAAGTTTGACCTGATATCTTGTTATCTTATAATTGTAGTGGGTCCCACCAATTAACTTTGGTCCATTCCACTATAGCTCTAAAGCTACACTCTTAAATTAAATGTTCTTTACAAAAAGCTTAATAATTTAATCTGATTAAATTATTTCCTTGAGCTATATCCATTGAGCATCAGGTTTACATAACTACCATTCATGAAATACGAATAATTAGAGTTAGGTATCATTTATCGTGTTACCCCTTTAATTATATATTGAGCCCTTGATGCTAGTTTTACACTATTTAAATAAGTTTATATTTATTTTAATAAATCTCAGTTTAATGAATCACTTTCATGAAACACTTGGTCAAGATTATCTCAAATAACACCTTGTAAAACTATCAAGATGGTATTCTGTAATCCTTTCAAAGTCATGAATTCCGTATCTATGATATAGTATCTACTAGCATACAGATCTTACAAACCCAACTAGCCAAGGTATTGACCTTACTCTTCTAGATCCCACTTTTTAGATACACTATCCACTCAAGATTACGGTAGCAATGCATTTAGTACTCGGGTGTTCACATTCGATTACAGTATTTCCACCTAATGGATAATTTCTATATGGTCCTTGTTCAATGCATGCATAATGCACAAGTGTCTCTGTCTTGAAATCTCTACTTCAAATGGTTAGAGACCCACCATTTTGCCATAGAAGACAAACAACATAACAACCTTATCAAAATAAAGTGCCCAGCTTTTGTTTATAGGTTGTGAACTAGTTTTGAGCTATGACAAAGTTCTATGTCTTAGATATATCTCATATATACAGAACTTTGTCAATGCACAAGCTCTAGAACCTTTAGTCATTGATACTGTCACACTTAGGTAATTTATAAATAATAATTTTTATTCATTTATAACAATAAAGTATTTACATATTAAAGAAAAACATTCATACTCTTAGAGCAGATCTCTAACACATGTTACTATTATTTATCGTGTATCAAGTATTTTCATTATTGTTTTTGTAATGATTATCATGTGCATATAGGCCTTTTTTATATTTGTAGATTAGGGAACTTTTAGGGTTTTGGATGTAAAAAGTGACAATGATTTTAATTACGTCAAAGTTACAATGCATTAGGATTTATTATTTGCATTTCTTTCTAATTTAACTTTTTGCATTGATTTGATTATGTTTTGTACTAAATGTATTTTTTGGTGCATTACTGATTTGGAAAGTACATTTAGATAGTTTTTCACCCTTGCATTGTAAGTTGAATACTTGATGTCAGTTTTGTTTATTAAGTGAAATTGAATGATTTTTTAGTATAAGGTTTTGATATATATATTAGAGGCTTGTTGGGCTTGCATTTATATATTCAACTAGTATCCTACAACAAATTTTGGTATGTACGAAGTTGAAAGAATTATTTTCTTTTGATCTTAAGCATTTGTAGAGAGACAAGGAAAATTATAATTTTGATGTTTAGTTAACTTGTTTACTTGAGTTAGCGTGTCCTTGTGCTACTTTGGAATGAGAATTCCTTAAGCAATATATTCATGCTTGCTTGTAGCTTGTCTGTAGAAGCTGCATAGTTGTCAATTCAAAGTCTCAAGTAGCTCAAGCTTGCTCAATGGGATTACATTGAATTATGCTTGAACCCTGTATTATACACCATACAAGCTGATTTTAAAATAGGATCTATATAACAAGTGCACACTCATACATGTAATTTTTTATGTTTATGTCTTGATTACTTGATTTTCTACTTGAATTGTGTTTCTCTCGAGCTGTTGACATGTTCATGAGTTGTTGATGAGTTTAAATAGATGAATTCAATTCAAAACAGAATCATAATTTTCTAGAGTTTCATGTACTAAAAGGTTATGAATAATTGTTGATACAAACCTAAATAAGAACTTAGACATTATTGTTGAACCCCTTATCTATCAACTTAGAACCTTTAGGTCAAGTGTCTTTTGACAGATTTCTCTTTCTGAACACAAAGTTGATGCTTTTATCTCTTTCATGGACCATCCTCATAGTTCTCTCTCTCTCTCTCTCTCACTCTCATATTCCTCCTTCCTACCCATGTTGATGATAACTTGTAATTTGTAGGCTTACACTCTCAACTTTTGAAGCTTTAGCTAGCCCAGATGATGACTTTCATATATTCTAACTCTATACTATTTAATGGAGTTATCTATTGTTGGAGCTTTGGTTTAGCTCCATACATAACCTTTAGTTGTTTATTGTTGAAGCTTTAGTTTTGTGTTTTAACGTATATGCAATTATTTCAATTTAAAATATTATTGATATGGGAGATTGTGTATGGTTGATGATTCAATGTTAGTGCATAAATTTTCTTATAAGAGTTATCCAATATGAATATACTAAGTCTATTTAAGCGAATATGTTGAGTTCATTATAATCGCTGGAAAGCAATGTCTGGAAGGAGAATTTGAAAAAAAAAGCACTTCTTTTAAGAATTCTATTAAATTAATGAACAAGGGCAAATGAAAAATTTTTAAGTAATAATAAAATAAGGTAAAATTGTAATTCTATAAAATCTAAAATCGTTCGTAGAATTATTATTTTACATTGTAATATCGCACTTTTTAGAAAATTTGACGTCAAGGGTAAAAACATATTTTAAATGAATTTCAAATCAAGGATAGATTTATAATTTTATGCAAAATTTTTTATTTTTTACATTATTCAATCTTTTGCAACAACTAACATAGCAGCCATAAAAGAGGTGACGCATGAGTCTTCTGCAATTGGGAAGATGCCACAGCAAAAGATCATGCCTCCACCACAAATAACTTTATGGGTCATCGTAAATGACTTTGTAGGAAATTTACGGCCAATTTTACTTATGTGGGCCTAAAGACCACCATAAGGCCACCACACAAGGTCTTTTGCGGTGGCAAACTAGCCGTTGCAAATGATTGTAGTGGTTTAATGTTATACTTCATGTAATCTAAAAAGTGTGGACGAGAATGGACCACAACTTGAATCTATTGCTTATCAATCGGGTAATGACTCGTAGCCTTGAGCTCATGCATCCTAGTTGACATAACTCTTAAATGTTGTCCCATGGAATGATGTGACTTATTTTGGTAAGAGTCAAACTTTAAGGTCAACTCCTACAACTAGGCAAGGCGATACCAAAATCTGCTTGGTGGTTTGCACAAGTCTTGTATGGTCTTGTAATGCTCAAACGCACCATCAGATTATTTAGCATGGTAAATCATGAACTTTGATCTTTGGTCTTCTATAGAATAGTCCTCATTACAATGATGCTTAACCATATTGCTTTCCTCAGGCTTAGCTATCACGTGATCAAGAGTCTCCAAACTTCATCTATGTTTCATTTATAAATGGTATTTGCATTATTTTTTAGACAATGTGTGGTTGTAATTTTCCAATGTATCATGAACAATTAATAATAACGTAATTAAGTACTGTAAAGTAAATTGGAATAGAAAATTTTACATGGTTCGGTTATATCCAACCTACATCCACAGACAGAAAGAGCTACAATTCACTATGTTGCATGTTGTTTACACTACTAAGGACTTTTTACAGAGGTAGACTTCCTCTCACACACTAACCTAGTCTTTGTAAACTGATCTATTCTGAATCACAATACTAGTCTCACTTGCACTCTTCTAATGTTGCTCTACCTCAATCTTGACTAACTTAACTACACTAAGTTAAGTCAAACATTACACCTTTAACTGGTATAGAATTATATAATCACTCAACTCTCTTGAGCTTATGATGAACACTTAAATATGCATGTTTAATAAGAGTTTAGTTCATCATATTGCATTAATAGTGTCATTAAATTCCTCAACTTAAGCATATTTGTAGCATTTGCATCTTTGGAATTAATTTCTCTTAATTTTGGTTTTGTTACAGGTTCGGTAAAATGGGCATAACTCTCTATTTATAGATCAGAATGGTGCAATTCTTAATGTTTTGGAAAGCTGATTTAATTGTCTACAAGATTGCATTTCACAAGCATCATCAAATTCGGGCTCTTAGTGGACCAAAATTGGGCTTGAAGTGAACCCATCTACAGTCTCGGCCCAGTCTGACCAGGCCTCAGTATTTGGACCGTATCTCTCAAAATACGTATCCAAATTGTGCAAATCAATATGTTCTAGAAAGCTGAGAGAAATATCTACAACTTTCATGAAGACATGTGATTAAAATTCACAACATTTCGATGTCAAAATTGATGGTCAAAGTCGGTGCCTAATGATCCCAATTGTCAAAGATATTTACAACTAATATTTGACAATTATGCCCTTGTAATTTGACAAGTTTGCCCCTGGATGTATCTATAAATAGAGGTGCCTTGTGACCCATTAGGGCATCTTGGCCTTGGCTGGAACATTTTGGCTTTGGCTAGGATCTTGTATTGTGTTTTGTGTGTTTATGTTATTAATGAATTTCCTTTTTCTTGCATTTTATTTTCTTTCTATTATAATGTTCTTCTAATTTCTCTTTTGCTAAGGTGAAAGGGTGAAACCCTTGATATGAGAATAAGGATTCTCTAACCCTTAATATGTGCTTAATAATCTTAATCTTATAATGTTTATTCAATATGATTTATATTTAATTTCTTAATCAATCTTGACACCACTCGTAAAGTGGAGGTCTTGATCCATTGTCGACAATCCTTGGCACATCAAATGCTTGGATCCTTTCTAGATGATGTATGGTTCTTCCTTACCGACACGAATCTAGTTAGGAACCTTGATTTGTTGTAGACATATGGTGATTGGCACATTGGATGCTTGAACCCATTTACAAGAAGTGGTATAAATATTGGTAATGAAACAAATATAATTCATATAACTAAAATGGGTTAATTATCCTTATTTGAAATATCAAGGGCGGATCCCCTAACCTTAGCCTTCATTGTTATTGTGTTAATTCCTCTTGTATTTTAATTATTCTATTGTTTATGAACTTTTTATTTTATTTACTATGGTAGGTTCTACCACCTTATGAAATTGTTCTTTAATTTACTATGGTTGGTTATACCACCTATTTCCATGGATGGTTTTACCTCCTCTTGCTTTTTGTTTTATATTTGAATGGTCGGTAATACCGCCTACCATCTTACATATTTGTTGATATTATCATATCACCTCTTTGAATCATCCATATCACATTTGTTTAGCTTATAATTTGTAGCGCTTAAATTCCCTTCCTCGTGGATCGACCCCGGTCTCACCGGGTTTTATTACTTCGACACTCCTATACTTGGGAGACAATCCTTTTTCGGATGTGTCAAGTTTTTGGCGCCGTTGCCGGGGAAGGTAAAAATTGGCATGCAAAATTGTAAGTATTTTCTTTTCCCATTTCTATTTTTATTTTTCTTGCATACGTTCATTTCTTCTCTCCCCATTTTTATTTTTTATTTTTCTTGCATTTGCTCATCTTTTCTTTCTCTTTGCATTAGTTGGTAGAATTGTTTGTAGCCACTCATCTTCTTTGGAAAACATTCTCATACCCAACCAAGGACATTAATGGATTACATAAGAACTCATGCACAATCATGCATAGTCTTCCCTCATGATGCAAAATATTTCAACCATGAATCGGATTTCATTCAATTCTTACCCCACTTTCATGGCCTAGATGTTGAAAACCCATTTTTGCATTTGAGAGAATTTAAAGATTTTTGCAATATCTATTGTGACCTAAATTGTAGCATAAACATCTTTAGATTAAAGCTTTTTCCTTTTTCTTTAAAAGATAAAGCTAAAACATGGCTACAAAATCTTAGGTCAGATCCATTAGTTCATGGGATGAAATGCAACAACAATTTTTGAAAAAATTCTTTCCTCCCTATAGAACAAATTCTCTCAAAAATCAAATCATCAATTTCACTCAAAAACAAGGAGAGACCTTTTACCAATGTTGGGATAGGTATAAAGCATTGCTTAATACTTGTCCTCATCATGGTTTGGAAACATGGGAATTAGTTTTAATTTTCTATGAAGGTCTTACACATCAAGCTAGGCACATGGTAGATTTAATGTGTAATGGACAATTTGAAAACAAAGACCCTGATGAAGCCATGGATTACCTAGACTTGCTAGCAAAACATGCCCAAAATTGGAACAATGTTGGCACCTATGAGGTACCAAGAACAACTAGTAGAGGCATTTATAACTTTAGGGAGAATCATGATCATCATGCTAAATTTGCATCCCTAGCTAGAAAAGTCGAGGATTTAGAAATGTGGTCTATGCAAGAAATTGTCTGTCACACTTGTAATTCTAGTGATCATCCTACGGATGATTGCCCAATTGTGCCTACCTTTAGGAAAAGTCTCCATGAACAAACCAATGTTTTCGACACTTTTCAAAGGTCAAATCCTAATCCTTACAAACAAATTTTGGATGGAAAAATCACTTGAATTTTGATTGGAGGAATGATAATCATGCACAATCTTACCAACCTCCCTTTCAATCATATCAAAATTTTCAAAAATCTCATGATCATGCATCTTATAAGGATCTTGAAGAAACATTGGATTCATTTATTGCAAAGCAAGAGGCTTTTAATAGTCAAACTGCTCAGACTATGGCAAACTTGAATGATGTTCTTGAAAAACTTGCATTTGCACTTAGTATTCATGAGAAATGTGAGTTTCCATCTCAACTAGAGCCAAATTCCATCAATCCACATATGAGTAATCCAAGTGGCCAACATCTAGACGGAGATTCGGTAAGTACTCTTCATGATGGTAGGGTTGATAAAGAACATATTCTTAACCCTTATGAGAAAGATGATGAATTAATCTTAAAGGGTAAGGAAGAGGTTAATAAACCTACACCTAACAAGGAAGAGATCGAATCCCAATTTATTCCCTCATGTCATCATGCAAAGGAACTTAACCAAAATTTTGACCTTAATGAATTTTTCAAGCATGATGAATGTGAGGAAGCTAATAAGATTAACGTGGAAGACTATATCCAAAATGAGAATTTTTCAAGTCCTTCAGAAATTGGGTTAACTAGTTCATTTGAAGTAAATTTGCAACTAGTGCCCATTGCTTCTAAAGAATTTTCATTGCTTGATTTTGTACAGGTGAAAGAGATTAAAAGTTGGGAGCCATGTTTTGAACAAAGGCAGGAAGAAACATCCACACTCAAGAATGCATGCCTCAAGGACAAACAAATTCAACTAGTGGTAATCTCTCCCATTCGTACAAATAAAGGGAAAAAAAAGGTACCACCTCAATGGCATATTTTTGACCGTGGTAAATTACTTTCGAAGAGATTCCTCTTTTGGCTTTTTTTTTTTACGATTGTTCAAATTTCATACATCGGTGCCATATTTTTATTTTTATTCTTGATTTTTGCTATCATTTCTAGTTTGTTCTCATTTTATTTTATGCGCTTTTATTTTATTTGTGTGTTTGCATTTTGTTTTTCGGTCAAGTGGTGGATACGGTACTCCGTTACTTTTAAAGTCGGTTTTTCAGTTCCCTAAAAACTGTTGCTCACCTTGCATCAATTTTCTTTTCTTCTCTCTCATTTTCTTCATAGTCTTGGAAATTTGACTCAAAACGACCCTGTTTGCCAGTTTATAAGAAAACTGGATGGGAAGCATAAACCCAACTCATAGACGGTGTTTAAGCCGTTTCTAGACGTAAAACCAGAGGAAGATGTGAGCCACAGTCACAACAACTGTACATTGATGCGTGCCATCATTTTTGAATTTAATACCTCATAGCTGTCATTGAATTGTATCTTTTGTTTGACTTATGTGTCTTATTTCATCATCTTTTGAATTTTTATGCATTATTGTCAAATTTTTCAACAAACCACCGAGCTACCTAGATAGATATCATCATTAGCATACCTTTTTGCACTCCATAAATATCACATCTCTTGTTCTTTTCTTCACACATAGTTAGAGAGTTGCATAGACATGGAGGGAACTTCAAAACGTCGAATCCAAATGATATGTGTATTCTGTGGATCCCGACCAGGTAAAAATGAGGAGTTTATAGAAGTAGCAAATTACCTTGGTAGACTACTGGCTGAAAGAAAGATTCATGTGGTTTATGGGGAGGTAGCCTCGGGTTAATGGCGTTGCGTATCAACAGCTGCACATGTAGGAGGTAGTAAAGGTTAGGAGTTATTCCTAAAGATTTGGCTGTATAAAGCATCGTAGGAAAAACGGTTGGGAAGGAGTTACAGGTCTCTTCTATGCATGAACGCATGACACATATGCTTATCAATTTAGATGCCTTTATTGCTTTACCAAGTGGCATTGGTACTCTTGAAGGAATTTTTCAAATTGTTTATTGGGCTCAACTGAATCTCCATAAAAAACCCATAGGTTTGTTGAATGTTAAAAATTTTCTTGATCCTTTGATAAGTTTGTTGATGCAGCTGTGGAACAAAATTTTATCCCACATTGGGCGAGACAGATCCTTGTTTCTGCACTTTCTGCTGGGAAGTTACTTGACAAATACAAGAAGTTGAGTATGAACCTGGACCCAGCTAGTACTCAAAAATTAATTGGCAGGAGGGCAAAACAAAAAAGTGCAAATGGATCTGAATCTCCGTTTGTAATTTTTTTTTTGTCTTTTATTCTATTTTTATCATGTATTTTAGAGTCTTTATCATCTTCTTGAATAACAGAAGCCAAGTAAATGTCCCTATTACTTTATCTCTCTACATTTAAACATTGAGGACAATGTTTCAGTTGGTTGGGGGGGAAGGATAGTAGACCTAAGTGTGTCTTGAAATTTTATTTTTTCTTGCAAAAAAAAAAAAAAGCGAGTTAGTAATTAGATTCAGAGTGCGGTGTAAGGAGTTCAAATCCTCTTGAGACGCATTCTGGGTCAGCAATGGCAGAGTATGGAGAGCCAGTTTGAACTCTTGAAACCCATTCTAACCAATTTGTCATTTTATTTTGATCTTATGAACTCATTTTAGCTAACTTGATATTATTTAGACTTGATTTTTGAATTTTATAACAAGGACGTCTTATTCATTTCACTTTGAATTATTCAAATCTATGAACTCTCACAACCTTATCATTTAAAAAAAAAAAATTGTGTGCTTATGTACTCATTAAGCAAGTATTCATGAACCTTTCTTTACACACACACACATACCTTGATGCATGATTGTGGGTAGCAAAATGAAATGTTGTAATATTTGAGTTCTTTTGTTTTGTTTAGAATAACAACACAAAGGAAGGGGAAAGTAAAAAAAAAAAAAAAGCACAAAAAAAAGAGAGAAAAAAAATAATAATAACAATTGTGGATAAGTTTGATCTCGTAGCCTCCTTAATTCGAGCAATTAAGCTCGAGGGGTGCCTTAACACCTAATACCCTAAGACCAACTGGTTTGGGAGCTATTGGCCCAAAGCTCGTTACATGGATTAAGGAGAAAGCTTAATGGGATTGAACATTGCACTATCCACAAGTTTCTAAGCAAAAATAAAGCATCGGCAACCCGAGTAGTTAAGCTCGAAGGGGTGTCTTAACACCTAATGCCCTAAGGCCAACTGGTCTGAGAGTCATTTAGCCTAAGGCTCGCTACATGGGTTAAAGATGCCATTTTTCAAAAAAAAAAAAAGAACAAAAAAAAAAGAAAAAAACTGTATAAATGAATGAATATTCCTCTTACCCTAAGTTGTTAGCCTTAACAAATATTAGAACCGATATGGCTTCTTTCTAATAAGCCCCATAGTTATGTGTTAACTGAGCACAAAAAGAAGGTTTGTGGATATCTTGACTGAAGGGTACATGAGTTATTTAAAAAAAAAGAAATGGTTGAGAGTTGTTTATTTGGATAAAATCAAGGAGAGTGCAATAATGACCACCTTGGATGTAAAATTCTATAAATCATTTCTAAATATTAACGCTTTAATTGCTAGGGATTAGCAATAAGCTAGTTGGGGGGTGTGATGAACACTTAAATATGCATATTTAATAATAGTTTAGTTCATCATATTGCATTAATAGTGTCATTAAATTCCTCAACTTAAGCATATTTGTAGCATTTGCATCTTTGGAATTAATTTCTCTTAATTTTGGTTTTGTAACAGGTTCGGTAAAATGGGCATAACTCTCTATTTATAGATCAGAATGGTGCAATTCTTAATGTTTTGGAAAGCTGATTTAATTTTCTACAAGATTGCATTTCACAAGAATCATCAAATTCGGGCTCTTAGTGGACCAAAATTGGGCTTGAAGTGAACCCATCTACAGTCTCTGCCCAGTCTGACCAGGCCTCAGTATTTGGACCGTATCTCTCAAAATACGTATCCAAATTGTGCAAATCAATAGGTTCTAGAAAGCTGAGAGAAATATCTACAACTTTCATGAAGACATGTGATTAAAATTCTCAACATTTCAATGTCAAAATTGATAGTCAAAGTCGGTGCCTAATGATCCCAATTGTCAAAGATATTTACAACTAATATTTGACAATTATGCCCTTGTAATTTGACAAGTTTTCCCATGGATGTATCTATAAATAGAGGTGCCTTGTGACCCATTAGGGCATCTTAGCCTTGGCTAGAACATTTTGGCTTTGGCTAGGATCTTGTATTGTGTTTTGTGTGTTTATGTTATTAATGAATTTCCTTTTTCTTGCATTTATTTTCTTTCTATTATAATGTTCTTCTAATTTCTCTTTTGCTAAGGTGAAAGGGTGAAACCCTTGATATGAGAATAAGGATTCTCAAACCCTTAATATGTGCTTAATAATCTTAATCTTATAATGTTTATTCAATATGATTTATATTTAATTTCTTAATCAATCTTGACACCACTCGTAAAGTGGAGGTCTATCCATTGTCGACAATCCTTGGCACATCAAATGCTTGGATCCTGTCTAGATGATGTATGGTTCTTCCTTACAGACACGAATCTAGTTAGGAACCTTGATTTGTTGTAGACATATAGTGATTGGCACATTGGATGCTTGAACCCATTTACAAGAAGTGGTATAAATATTGGTAATGAAACAATATAATTCATATAACTAAAATGGGTTAATTATCCTTATTTGAAATATCAAGGGCGGATCCCCTAACCTTAGCCTTAATTGTTATTGTGTTAATTCCTCTTGTATTTTAATTATTCTATTGTTTATGAACTTTTTATTTTATTACTATGGTAGGTTCTACCACCTTATGAAATTGTTCTTTAATTTACTATGGTTGGTTATACCACCTATTTCCATGGATGGTTTTACCTACTCTTGCTTTTTGTTTTATATTTGAATGGTCGGTAATACCGCCTACCATCTTACATACTTGTTGATATTATCATTATCACCTATTTGAATCACCATATCACATTTGTTTAGCTTATAATTTGTAGCGCTTAAATTCCCTTCCTCGTGGATCGACCCCGGTCTCACCGGGTTTTATTACTTCGACACTCCTATACTTGGGAGACAATCCTTTTTCGGATGTGTCAGCTTACACCACCTTATAACCATTACAAGCAGATTCAAGTAAGTGCTCGACTCACTTAAGCCTTACACAATCTTAACTAACTCACTCAATCAGAGCATAAAGCTTTTACAAATAAGAATGCAATATAATATGCTCTCTATGCAACATACTTCATTTTCCTTAAGGTTACTATATAAACTATATAGATAGCATTATATAGTATTTATCTTTAGTTGCCATCCTTATCAAGATCCTGCAAAATCTGAATAAAACTTAGAAGGCAAATTGTGATAATGATCAAACATTATATTAAGTGATATCATACTCTCCTAAGTAAACTAGAATAATTAAATAATATTCTAATCTAATAAGAGATGATCAATGCAAGTATAAAACTTCTTGTTCAACTAGAATAACAAATAAACTTAGTTTACTCTAGTTAAAATTCTACAAAACATCCATATATAAGATAAATGAGATTAGGAAAAAGATCCACATTTGATGTTTTTATCACATGATGGTAAATTAAAATAATAATGTGCAATGCACATGCCATGTGTGCCACGTGTGACTCGAACAGTGGTCTTTATAAAAAAAAATGTCGAGCATAGTACCTCTTAGATAATAAGATTTTTGGGGGTTTTCTAAAATTTGCAACACTTATACAAAATTATAATTGCTATGAAAAAATTTGTTCATTGTTAGATGTTTCATATTTTGTTATGACAAAATTTGTTTTGAAGTATATATTTGCAATGTATCTAGAGCAAATTATGTCATTTTAGATGTTATTTCAAAAATGTTTTATTAGTTGCTTTGGAAAATTCATTTTAATAGATAGTTCTTAAGAATTTTCTTTGAATTTTCCTATGTTTTAAATGATCGCTTTTCGATTATTTTGGTTATTTTTGTTTGGAAATGTGAGATTTATGCATAATCTTCTATTCTATTTAATATTGTTGATAGGTAAGGCAAATTTTTACACAATTTGTTAGCACAGTGTCGAGGTATAATTTTATTGGGTTGAGTTATTAATATGTCAATACAATAAAATGCATTTAATATTAGACCATGTTCATGCTTAGTCTATAAAAACTCATTTTACACATTTAACACATTAGGAATAAGGATATTTTGATAAATTTATACATAGAATCTAAACTGATTATTAGTTTTAAAGAATTATTGTTAGAACACTTAAAATTTTAAGTGAATTATATTCAAAAATAGGATGGTTATGAAATATTTTAAAATTTTAGAAAATCTTTCACCATTATTTATTTATGTGGGTTTTAATTTTTTAAAGCATTTTTTAGATAGACCTTAGTAAGTGATATTAAACATATTTTTTAATTATATTTTGAAGTTTTAATAGATTTTAAAATATTCATCTTTGTATAAATTTCACAATATTTGTTCTTATATATTTATTAAATACTTGTTTTAGATATAATAGACATCTAAGTCATGCAAATAAATAGATTTATTTGTGAGATTTGAAAGTATGGATTAGTTGTACGTAATATAATAGTAAACTATGATATAAAATAGCACATAAGGATTTACGTGGTTCAGTTATAAAAATCTACGTCCATTGACAACTTAGAGCTACAATTCACTAAGTTCTTATTTGTACAATATTTGGGTATGTTTATAGTGCTAAGTCACTCTCACACATTGATCTAACCTTTGTAAAAAGAAATTCCAACAAGATCTTAAACTCTAATGGCATTGTCTAGTCTGTATTGCTGACAACTTAACAACACACTATTAAGAAACATATAATAACGTCTGACATTGAATTACATAAACGCTCAACTCGCAAGTTCTCTCGAGTGAATACTAACTCAAACAGAAAAAAATTCATACACGATCACAACCTCTCATTCATGAATAAAACTCTCATAAAACGTAATCAAAGACACATTTCAATTTTGGTATTGAAACTCTCCTCAATATCTTGAAATGTGGTAACACACATACATATAAGTTATATGAAATAGCATTATATATATAGTGTGAAATTTAGTTGCCCTTCTCATCAATATCCTGTAGAATCTCAATCAAACTTAATTGCTAAGAATAAGATAATGATCAATAATATAAGAAGTAATATAAATAAATTCCTAAGTAAATTATGACTCGAAAATATTTTTCTAAGTGAACTAGGATACTAGAATAATATCCTAATCTAATGAGAAATATTCAATATGATTCTAATACTTTCTAATAAAGACTTCTAGAAATAGTTAAAAAAGAAATATAAACCAATGTTTTAATTACTTTTGTCCAAAATCAATCATGTGCATGACACATGACAAGGTGTCACGTTTGACACTAACATTATTCATAGATTAAAAAAAAAAGAGTTTTATAAGCTGTTATTGTCTTTATCTTTTCATATCAAGAGTATAAAGCTACAAATGCTATGATATATTAGTATTTGATTAAATTGAAAAAATAATCAGGTTAGTGTGAATTGGTTTTAGGTTATACATTAAATTAACAATTAGGTTTGGGTTTTAGAATTAAACCCAAGTTAATGAATTTGAATTTGGATTAGTGAAATTTAACACGACACAAACACGAAATGATATGAACCCACTCTAATATGACAAATTGCTAGGTCTGATTGTTGACTAATTATGTGAAGTTATATTGTTGCATTATGTTCTCAATATCCTTGCTCGTAATTTATTCATTTTCATTTTTTATATTGAAGGGTGTTACTATGATTGCTACTTTTTGTGCGATTTTGATTTGTCTTATTTGAGGATGAAGCAATTCAATTTGTTTTCATTTTATTGTTATTCAAGATCGATGTCGAAAGCAATAAACACGCTAACAGGGGATGCGGACAGAACTATGGCCAAGCAAGCCTCATCAGAAAGTTATGTTGTTGTCTTGCTAGTTTTGTTTGCAATTTGTGAAAGGTTTTCAAAAAAAAATGTGACATGTTTTCTGTTAAATTTCATTTGTTAATATTATTGTTCTTGGATTTCATTGTGGATTTCTTTAAAAGGTTTAAAGAACTTTTCATGGTTTTCTTTTTCTCTAATAAAAAAAGAATCTCAACAATTCTTTATTATTCTCAAAATCTTTATCTTTTCTAATCACATGCAACTTTGACGAATCTAAAGCATATGTCAAACATGTGTGAATATGTTGTTGAATTGGACGTGATTCATCTTCTTGTTAGGATCACATTTGAACAAAGTAACGAGATTTTAGTTTTTTTTTTTTTCTAGAATTATCAATTACCTATATATTAGTTCTTCTTGATCTTGAATTGGGATTTGATGAACATTGAATTTTGTAAAATGTTTATTCTAATATTAGAAATTTGGTCATCTTGACATCTTTGCTTTTGCCAAAAAAAAAAAAGAAAGAAATTTTTAAAACATTTCTATTTGACTTTGAACTAATGAAGAAGGAATTGATAATTCCATTTCAAACGTCATCCCTGGTCCCAATAAGAAGATGAATCACCTTCAATGTCATCAACATATTCACAAGTGATCAACTTAGATGCTCTGGATACATTTAAGCTGCATGTTGGTTGAAAAAGATGAACATTTTAAATAAGGAATTGCTAATATATTATTTCTTTTTATTTAAAAACAAAGAAAAACATGAAAAGTTCTTTAAACATTTTAGCGAAGTCAAAGACAAGATTCAACAGCAATATTATCAGTATATGAGAATTGGACAAAAAAAAGGTTCACGTTTTCGAAACGGTTTGAAAACCTTTCACAAACACTAAATGTTGGGAATATTTATAATAAATTTAAATATAATAAATAAAACAAAAATAATATCATAAAAAACAATAATATAGAAAATTAAATAACATATCTAAAGTAGAAAAGAGATGATAAAATGTAAGGTTTGAACACTTGGGGGGCATGTTAAAGACATTGTCCTAAAACCAAAGAGTCCTCCCCTCGTGCGGGTCATATTGGTACTCAAGGGCTCTAAGATACAACCCAGTGCTCACAGCCTATCTTCTTGATAAGCACGATCACTAGAAGAAAATAACATGTCTTCATATATCGCGATTGCTCAAAACATAGCAAATAGTCCAAGTATATTCTCATTCCAATGTTAGAACCATAAGACTCCTTTATATAATAATCTCATAGCTTAGGTAACTTACAAATTAATTCTTGTAACTCTAAGCCATAAGTTTTTAATAAAAATATGAACGTTACAAATAATAAGTGTTGTAACTCATGTTTTTATTATATTTGTAACTTATGAAATTAATCTCAAAATAAATTTTATAACTCATGATGTAAATATTTGTTTTAAACCTTTAATTTCCAACGGTCCCCCACAAAAGGTTTAAAACTTAAAAGCTTTATAAGATAAGATATTACGATAAAAATACTCATAAAATAAAATCTAAATATAAAAAGCAACCTTCTATTATGCAATGGGTATTGGTACCTTTCGGGTCTGAACCTATACTTAGTATTGATAGTATCCATTTGAGAAACCTAAGTGAACAAAGTCTTCAACTCGATTTCGTGACTAAACTTCAAACTATTACACATATAATATCGACAAAAACAAGGTTTTGGTGGGTTAACGCTATTAATAGCCATGCACTTGATCTTGATTCTGATGAGAGTTTAAGAGAACCACCCAATTCTCAGAATCACAGCCCTCACGACGCTCTCACTTAGGTGAGTCCTTAAAATGTATATGTGATCTATACCTCGCAAAAGTATCCAGTCTTTAGACTCATTCAGGATAAATATCATTCCTAATATCACATATAACAAGCACTTTGCCATAAGGATGAGCAGGATCATATCTCTTTGAAGATATATCAAAATAGTTGTGTTAAACAATTTACGCAATATGGATTGATCCTACCCATTGAACCTCCTTCATAGGATCTCCAATCACAGAGATTGGGTTACTTCCCTAAGTGACTCCTTTCGGGCTTAAGCACATCCCTCTCAATAATTTAATCAATTAATTAAATAACATACTGAAATTCTTCATAAATTTTGCACTTCGCTTGATTTCATCCATAAGAACTTGACCCATATATTTGATAATTGCTTCCACTAGCTATTTTAAATCACATAATATTAACTCTTACACAATAATGTTAGAGTGCATAAAAATAATATAAGTGAAGCTTAAAATGTTAATGTGAAATATCCAATCACAAAAAACTTAAAAATCCTTAAATAATAAATATTTTTTTTAAACTCATACACAAAAAAAAATTAATAATCATCCAAACATCATTTTTTTCCTCAAAATATTACAAAAAATATTAACAACCATAATATAAAGAAAAACCCCAAATTAAGAAACATTGAAAACCCCCAAAATTAAGAGACATTTTAACACATTTATAATAACTCCACAAAATATTAATGCTCTACTTTGTTGAGTTTTTTAAAAATCATGGAAATAACAACTAAACTCATATCATTATTGTCCAAAGTTAAATAACTAAAAATTTGAAACCTCTTTAAAACTGAAACCCCCACATTAGCAAAATATTTATTGCTACTTTAGTAAACATAATATATAACTCATTTATGATTAGATAATAATTATTAGCATTTATACCATAATTTTATTCAATGTAACCACATAAGTTTTCAAAATAAACAATTAATCTTCTTAACATATCTAGTAATCAATTATTAGATATTATTATCTAATATGAGTGATAAACACAAGAAACTATGAATTAATAGCTCATTACCTTGCATATAAGTTTCTAATAAACACATGGAAATGCGTAATAAAAAATTTAATGCATGCAAGTAACATACAAATTGAATTCTTAATCAATTTATAATAATATGCAATAAGGATCAATGATTATCTAGCTCTAAAATAATGACACTCTTAATTAGTGACATATAAAATTAATCAAATCATGAATAATATGTAGTAGATATCAGTGGTAAGGATTTTCATCATTGAAATATTTATTAGACCATAATAAAACTATTAAAAAGTCTTAATAATAAAAACACTACATATTACAACTCATTTATATTCTTTAAAAATAAAGCAATAATAAGAATATGTATATTACCTCTTTGACATTTTAAAGTATTATACTTACAAGTTAGTTGTTGGAAAGTACGCTACCGATCAATTCAGCCCAAACTGTTTCAACTGTAACTTTTGTGTTTTACAGTTTCACAACATTAAAATTTTGTTAATGAAATACACGAGAAAATATAAAAAACCAAGTACTTGAAAGACTCTCAAAATATAAGACTTCTTTTTTCCTTCTAGCTACATGTAACATGTATTAAAAACACAATAAAGATGCATTTCATTTTTATTTACATGTTAAGCATAGATGATAAAATTTTACCCATAATCATATGTCAATAATAATTCAATATATATAATTTACAATATGTATTCACATCATACAAATAACTAATCATCATGCCTTTGTATTTCATTAAAATAGATTAGATAAGAAGCATTACACATCTACATTTTAAGTAAAATGTAAGCAATAAAAAGGAAAATACTGCACCATACATTATCTACTCACTCAAGCTTACAACTTGATCATGAAATGTGTTATCTCTACAATTTTACACCAATAAATTAATTAACATTAAACTATAATATCATATATATGTAGCACTTGATGGATTTTTAAAAACTCAAACAAGTTTATACATAACTATATATCATAATATAAACTAGAATAATTCATTAATCATATATAGTATAGTCAAGCTAGCTATGTTCAAATTATAAACAAAAATATAAATCATGATAAATCTCACAAAGATCTACGACCTACATTATATGATAAACAATCAAATAAGACAATTAACCTAATCTATCACACTTGTGAACCTTTCATATTCAATAAAATATAAAGAACATATAGATGTAGCTAATAGCTATATAGATGCTTATAGACATAGATCTAATAAGAAGTAGAATGTACACACTATAATTAAATAGTTCATGCAACATAAGTGATCATATAATAAAAGCATATCTACATGCAACCAATTAATATTAAACAAATAACCAACAAATCATATGAGATACTCTTTGGCTTTAGATTGTTGAAAATATTTATAATAAATTTAAATATAAAAAATCAAACAACAATAATATCATAATAAAAAATAATATAGAAAATTCAATAACATATCTAAAGTAGAAAAGAGATGATAAAATATAAGGCTTGAACACTTGGAATGCATGTTAAAGGCATTATTCTAAAGCCAAAGAGTCCTCCTCTCATGCGGGTCATATCAGTACTCAAAGGTCTGAGATACAACCCAGTGCTCACAGCCTGTCTTCTCGATAAGCACAATCACTGGAAGAAAATAACCAGTCTCCATATGTCACAATTCCTCAAAACATAGAAAATAGTCAAAGTATATCCCCATTCAAATGTTAGAACCATGTAACTCCTTTATATAATAATCTCATAGCTTAGGTAACTTACAAATTAATTCTTATAACTCCCAAGCCATAATTTCTTAATAAGAACTTGAACATTACAAATAATAAGTCTTATAACTCATGTTTTTATTATATTTTTAACTTACGAAATTAATCTCAAAATAAATTTTGTAACTCATGATATAAATGTCTGCTTTAAACCTTTTATCTCCAACACTAAATACAACTAGCAAGACAACAACATAGATATCAATGAGAATACAAGTTCGAACTTAAAAGAAATGTTATGTTGGTATATAAAATAATTAATAAAAATAATTGCGGAAGAGTGAAGAGAATTTAACCAGAAATTATGTATTGAAACTAAATTATACTCGCAACGGGTAATCAAAAATCGTCATAATACAAGAGTAAGTTTTGACCCTAAAGAAGTTTTATAAAGCTCTATCTTCCAAGGCGTGAGAGAAATAAAAGAACTTCAACTTATAGGACTGTAGAGAAGTTGTAGATCCACAAGTTCTTTGTGTTTTCATCATTTTCCATGTTTTTACTATGCCTCTAATGATTCTTAAAGAAGTTTTGCGAAACAAGAAAAAAAAAAGGATTTCATTGTTCTATTTTGACTTCTTGCATTTGTATTGAAGCTTTTCCAAAAAAAGCGTTGTGGTGTCATATTTAAAACATTTAACTTGTTGATGCACGATTTCCAGACGGCTGGGAAGCGGGTTGGAGCTCGAATTGTACGTCGGGTCCAATCCTGTGAGCAAAGAAAAATAGTCAGGGGTGCCGGCGGTGGTGCCGGCGAAAACCCTCCGACGCTCAAGTCAGTTTCCGGCACTCCAGAATTTTCTGGGAGAATTTCCTAGAGAGAGAGGCTCTCAAAAGCAAAGGAAATTTAGAGAGAGAATGAGTTCAGAAAAGTGTGCATACCTTGAGTAATAATTTGGAGGGTTTATATAGGAGTTAGGATGAGTCATTGTGGGACCCAAATAATAAGTCAAACAATGGGCTCTAAAAAGTGGGCCTAGACTTAATTGAGGCCCAATTTTATTATGGCCATAACAGTAGTCCCCCCAGGCCCAAGTCGACTAACGGGTCGACGTAGGGACGATTTAGTTATTCAGGGCTATAAATTAAATATATTAGGAGGCCGGCCCGAAGATGTAATTTATTATATATGCATGCTTAGTGTGGCTTAAACCCTAAATTGGTACCATATATAAGATAACAAGTGTTGGGGAGTAGGGTTTGCTCAAAAGTAGGAGGGAGCACCTTGGAGGCAAGCCGTGTAGGCGATCCAAGCAAGTAGAACTCTCCAATCCAAGCAAGAATTTTCCAGGGCAAGTAAATTTACCCAGCCGCCACAAGTAAGCCCTTCTTTCTTGCGTATAGTAATTGCATATTTGAGAAAAAAATATTATTGAAGCAAAAAGTCTACATGATGGAGATGTGAAACCACTAAAAAAACTTATTGGATCAACATGAACAAAAGTCCACATGTGCGGCTACTTTAGAATGCATGGATTAGGCTTAATTTTGTGTGGTTGTGACTGTCTTTTTTTCTTTTGTTTTTAATCAATGTAAAAATTCTCTGCGTATTATGCCCTACGTGTGTGCATGTGATTGTGCAAGAACATGCAAAGGTTTGCATGTTTCTTCTATTGTGTGCTCGGGTGTGAAAGAAAAAAACGAGAGTGGCCTCCGAAGTGTTCTTCCGCTAAGTGAGTGTGACAGCGTGTGAGGGAAAGGAGTGAGCTCCTAAGAGGGAGCAGCATGGATGCGGGAATGAAGGCGAGCATGCGGCGAGCTCGTACGTGATGGGCGAGAGGCGAGCTTCTAAGGGCGAGGGGAGAGTCAAGCTCGCGTGGGCGAGCGGTGTGCGCAGCAAACTCGCAAGGGCGAACTGCTATGCGCGCAGGGGCGAGCTGTGCGCAAGGGCGAGCTCGCGAGGGCCGGGTGCGCAGGGTCGAGCACGCGGGGCGCTGGGTGCACAGGGGCGAGCCAGCGAGGCGCTGGGCGCGCAGGGGCGAGCCTGCGAGGTGCTGGGTGCGCTGCATGCGGCATGCAGAGTTTACGTGACTTGCAGGGACCTCTCCGAAAAAATTTAAATAAGTGCGGGGGCATTTCAGTAATTTATTGAAACTTCGTTTTTTTAGTTACGGGGGCATTTCTGTAAATTTTGGAAACTTCATTTTTTAGTCGCGGGGGTGTTTCTGTCAATTTTGAAAACTTCATTTTTTTGTCGCGGGTGTGTTTCTGCAACTTTTGAAAATTTCACTTGTAGGGGTCTTTCTGTCACTTTGGAAAACTTATGAAGAGGGGCTATTTTACGAATTTCGAAAACTATGAATAGGGGGCATTCTGTTAGTTTGCAAACTATGAACAGGGGGCATGTTGCAAAATCCTAAAACTTATTTTTTTTTTAAAGGAAAACCAACTATATACTTTTGGTCAAGGACCAATGTGATATTTTTTTTTTTCAAGGGCAAAAAGTATTTTTCAAGGGCTATTTTAGAAAACTTTCAATATAGTCCCCTATCATTTCTTTTCTTTCATCTCTTCCCTTCCTTAGTAGACTTGGTTTGATGACTAACGACTCCTCTTTAACTGTGCAGATGGCTAGAATTAAAACTACTGTGACAGTGCTACGGGGGGAACCGAGTCATCAAACCCAGTCTACAAGGAATAAGGATCCTGCGACTAACCGTAAAGAGGTTAATGAGTTTTATCAGAATTTTTTCGGTCAGGATTGTGAGCTAGGGCATAATTTTGTTAATCACAAGGTGGTAGATGCTGAGGGGGAGAGCGACTGGTCGTCCTCTGCTACCTCAGATAGTGATCCTGAAGTTGAAAAGTGGTGGGAGGCTGACCATATTGATAATCAACTCCCGGGTGACCGATTAAAAATATATAGAGCCCATTTCCTTATCCCGGATTCAGTTATCCTATTTCTTCCGAGGAAAGGTGATCGGTGGAGTAGGCCACCACGAGGTGTCATCGGCTTAAGCTTAGAACTACTGAGAGCTGGTCTCCGGGTGCCTTTTGATAATTATGTTCGACGGATGCTCGATGCTATGGGCATTGCCCCTACCCAATTGTCGGCCAATGGATGGAGACTTCTGATAGCATTTCAAAGTTTATTCAGAAGCGCAGGTCTTGGTGATCCTACCACCAACCATGTTAAGTACATTTTTGCCATTCACCCACCGAACGGAGAGAAAACAGGTTACTATTACATATCCCAGCGGGGGAAGACGGATGACCCCAACCGTCTTTTTGGCATTCCCTCACATGTAAAAGAATGGAAGTATAAACAATTCTGGTGTGGTGGCAGTTGGAAGTATCAAGAAGGTGCCCGTCCAAAGGGAGAGAAGTTGAGGATTATGAGGCGTTTTGATTTTTGTGGTACCTTATTATAATGATACCTTATCTATTTTCATTATAAAAACTCTGATCAACTGACCCCCCCCCCCTTTTTTTTCTTTCTTTTTTTTTTTTTATTGCAGCTCCTTGGACCAAACGCCCGCTTTTATCTCAAAAAGAAAGAAACGACTTGCAAGAGGTACTCAAGCTACCCATTGATTCGAAGAACGTGAATAGCCTCACTGATCGGGAGCAATTGATCCGCCTTGGCTTGTCACCTCCCATTCCTCCGGAAGGTAAGCTTGATTATTACTTTCTGATCTTACCTCACTTCATCAAGCATGTGTTTGCTTTCTTACCAGTTTTATTTTTGCGTAGGTCTATTTCCTTTACATCCTACCAAGAAGCAGTTTGCCCAACTCGAAGCCAGGATGCCTCTTAAGCCCTTCGTGCATGACAGGCCTGGTCCTTCCCAGAAGAAACGGAGTGAAAGTCCTCCAAGTCTTGGACCTTTGAAGAGGAAAGCCAGTGGTCACAAGGAGATTCCCATACGGAAGTCTGTTCCTGATAAGTCAACCTCTGTTCAGCCTGTGGACGAAGTAGCAGTCTCAAAGCCTACTGGAAGTAAGTTACCCCCAACCTCTCAGCTACCTAGGCATTTTACCTTTGATAGTACGGGCTTTCAAAGTAGCTCGACATGTGGAGACTACCTTCGCAAATTGTCTCAAAGTGCTGCGCGTTTCATGCCTACTAATGTCTTTTCTGAGAGTGTAAAACTTACATACTTCGATGCGATCGCTGTCGGGATTGGCATCATACTTCAGGTTGGGTTTTACTAAGACTTTTTTTTTTATACCTTTGAAAGACATGCCTCATCTGCTTTCCTCTTTTTGTCTTTCTTTCTGTAGGCGATAGGACCCTTGGGTCAAGGAGAGTCTACTAACACCAGCCTCCTCAAGGAGGTTAATCATCTCACTTCTAAGGTTACCGACTGGAAGGGGAAACATCAAGTCTGCCTTGACAATTTAACTGAAACAGAGAGAAAGATGGCAGAGATGAAAGAACAGATGGGCAGAATGAAAGCAGACTTGTCCGAAGCCAAGCAGGAGGCAGCTATCCAGCATAAAAGGGCAAATGATCTTGGTCAAGAGCTTCAGGAGAGGGCTGTTGCTGAGCAAAATATGATTGACAAAGCAATTGCTCGCTTCCGTAGGGGTCGTATTTACCAGCAAGCTATAGAACGTTCCTATATTGATGGAGTCAATGGGGTTCGTAAATGGTTCCATGATCGCTACCCAGAGATTGATCAGTCTCCCATAGCTGAAGAGTTAAACTTGGTGGCAGAGTCTATCCCGACAGCGAACTCTGATCCTGAGCAATTCCACCACTTCATCCTTAAAGATGAGGATTACGAGTCGACTTTAGACACAGCAGCCTGGGAGGCCAAGCAAGGCGACTCTACCTCATCATCTTCAGACGAAGAAGGAGATGATGAAGCCACTTCTTAGAGATAGTTGGAATTCTTCCAACTAGGTAGATGCTTATTCGTATGGAATAATCATATTAAGGCTGTTTTCTAAGCCTTGACTTTGTCTTTTATTGTTTTTACTTTTGGTTCAATGCCATAGGTGAGAATTTGTCCTTACTTGGACTATATGTGTGGCATTCCTCAGCCAATTTTGAAATAATAAGAATTCTAAGAATTTTTTCTAGTGTTGAATTCTTTTACTCTTTTCATCTTCTTACAGCTTGATCATACATGAGCTTTAAAGATGTATGATTTGAAATAAACTGAACACTTTATTGATAATCTCTTTATAGGTCTCCCTATGGGAGTTATTACATATGCATAAGTCCCTAGAAGGAGTTATTACATATATAAATAGACTATGGATAATACTTCTTTAAGTGTTCAACATTCCACGGATGACGAAGCAACCTCCCATCCATGGTGACAAGTCTGTAGGTGCCTGGTCAGATGACTGCTTTGACTCGATAAGGACCCTCCCAGTTGGGCCCCAATGCTCCATCAGTGGGATCTCGAGTATTTTGTAATACTTGTCTTAAAACCAGATCTCCCTCTTGGAAAGATCGGCGCTTAACCTTAGAGTTGAAATATCGAGCAAATCTCTCTTGGTAAGCAGTAACTTTGACACTGGTGAGATCCCTTTCCTCCTCAAGAAGATCCAGGTTGAGTTGAAGGCTTCTATGATTAAGTTCTTCGCCATATCCCTCGGTACGAGGTGATGGAAGGCCAATTTCAACAGGTATGACTGCTTCTGAGCCAAACGCTAAGAAGTATGGGGTTGCTCCTGTTGCTGTGTGGATAGTGGTTCGGTATGCCCAAAGCACTCGTGGAAGCTCTTCCGGCCATGCACCTTTCCTAGCTAATTTGGTCTTGAGGAGGTGTTTAATCGTTTTGTTAACAGCCTCCACCTGACCGTTTGCTTGAGGATGAGCTGGAGAGGAAAAGCATAAAGAGATGTTCAACTCTTTACAGAAGTTCCTAAAGTTTGAGTTGTCGAATTGCTTTCCATTGTCTGTAATGATGGTGTGAGGAATACCAAACCTATAGACAATTGACTTCTTTACAAAGTCTGTGGTCTTCTTTTCAGTAATCGATGCGAGGGGTTCAGCTTCTGCCCACTTAGTGAAGTAATCAATTGCCACAACAGCATATTTAACTTGTCCTTTACCCATTGGAAAAGGTCCAATAAGGTCTAGTCCCCACTGGGCGAACAGCCATGGGGCCACCATTGGAGTCATGTTCTCAGGAGCTTTCCTTAGAATGTTGGCAAATTTTTGGCACTTGCCACACCTAGTTGAAAATGCCTTAGCATCATTTTTCATGGTTGGCCAATAGTATCCTTGCCTGATACACTTATAAGCTAGAGATCGACCACCAGAATGGTTACCACATATCCTTTCGTGGATTTCTCTAAGAACATAATCAGCTTCTTCTGGGCGAAGACATTTTAAAAGAGGAAGGCTGAACTCTCTTTTGTAGAGAACACCATTAACCATAGTGTACCTTGAGGCTCTCCTCCTTACCTTGATCGCTTCATTTCGGTTAGCTGGAAGTTCCCCTGTCTCTAAGAACTTTATGATAGGGTCCATCCAACACAGGCTACCGTTTATGGTCATTGTTTTTTCCGGCAAAAGTTCATGCTTTGATATACTTGGAGATTCTAGAATGACCATATGAGAGACGGTTGGTAGAAAGGGGTCTATCCCTGAAGCAATTCTGGCTAAACTATCAGCCTTTGAATTCTCCACTCTCGGGACTCTTATGATGTCAAAACCTTTAAAATTGTGCAGAAAGGAGTTAACTCTATCCAAGTAAGCCATCATGGTAGAGCCTTTTGCCTGATAGTCTCCGCGGATTTGGTTAACCACAAGTTGGAAATCGCTATGGATGACAATCTCTTCTACTCCCAGGGCAACCGCCAACCTAAGTCCTCCAAGGAGAGCTTCATACTCTGCGACATTATTGGTGGCTTTAAAATTAAAACGTAGAGCCACAGCCACTTCTACTCCATCCGGGGTTGACAAAATCAAGCCAGCTCCACTACCAATCTTGTTAGATGACCCATCTACGAACAAGACCCATGCCTTCTGCGGATCGATTCCCATGGACATTGGTCGATCACTTGACCCTGCACTGGTCTCTTCATCCTCCTTAACTCCACTACTTGAAAATTCTGCAATGAAGTCAGCGACTGCTTGTCCTTTGATAGATGGTCTTGCAACATAGTGTATGTCAAACTCTCCCAACTCAATGGACCACTTGATAAGTCTTCCAAAAAGCTCTGGATGATAGAGGATCTATCGTAAAGGGTGATCAGTTGGTACCATAACAGTATGTGCTTGAAAATATGGGCGAAGCTTTCGTGCAGCAACAACTAAGGCGAGAGCCAGCTTCTCCATAGGAGGGTATCGACCTTCGACATCTGTCAAGGCTTTAATCACATAATAGACTGGCCTCTGGATTCCCTGATCTTCACGGATAAGAGCTGCACTAACTGCACATGCAGAGACTGCTAGATACAGAAAGAGTGGTTCCCCCATAATTAGTTTGGAGAGGAGAGGAGGAGATCCTAAGTACTTCTTTAACTGTAGGAAAGCATTCTCACATTCACTTGTCCATTCAAACTGCTTGCACTTCCTTAAAGCTTTAAAGAAAGGGTGACATTTGTCGGTCGCCCTAGAAATAAAGCGATTTAAGGCGGCCACTCATCCGGTGAGAACTTGTATATCCTTTGGCGTTTTGGGAGACTCAAGCTGCATAAGTGCTTGGATTTTCTCAGGATTGGCCTCTATCCCCCTTTGGGTGACAATAAATCCTAAGAACTTTCCCGAGGATACCCCAAAAGCACATTTAGTGGGATTCAGCTTCATATTATGTTTTCGGAGGATGTCAAAAGTTGTTCGGAGGTCATCTATGTGGGTTCTGGCATCCATACTCTTGGTGAGCATATCATCCACATAAACTTCCATTGTCTTTCCTAAGAGAGGAGCAAACATGGAGTTTACTAATCGTTGATAGGTTGCTCCAGTATTTTTCAGTCCGAAAGGCATCATTCGATAACAGTATAACCCTCTATCAATGATGAAGGCTGTTTTTTCTTCATCCTTCGAATACATTGGAATCTGGTTATAACCAGAATAAGCATCCATGAAGCTCAGCAATTGGTGGCCAGCTGTGGCATCAACTAGTTGATCTATCCTGGGCAATGGAAAACTATCTTTTGGACAATGCTTGTTCAAATCTTTGAAGTCGATGCAGACATGCCATTTCCCATTGGCTTACGACATTAGAGAGCCATTCGGGGTAGTTTACCTCTCAAATGATTCCACTTGTCAAGAGCTTTCCCACTTCTAAGGCAATCACCTCTGAACGCTCTGGGGCTTGGTGCCTCCTCTTTTGTCGAATGGGTTGAGCTTGAGGGTTGACATTAAGGCGGTGGACAGCTATACTCGGGTCTATGCCGGGCATGTCTTCGTGAGACCATGCAAAAACGTCGCTGTATTCTCGAAGAAAACCAATCAACCTATCTTTGATTGGTAAAGGAAGATTCTTACCCACCTTCACTGTCTTTTCCGAATTATTCAAACAGACAGGGACGTCATCCATTCCTTCTATTGGAGCTACAACCTCCCCTTTTTCTTGGACTTACGGATCCAAACTTTCCATCCCCTCGGAAGGTTCTCCTCGAATCATCCATAGCTTATGTGCCTTCTCTTTGAAAGCCATGTTGTAGCATTCTCGAGAAGTTCGTTGTTCACCTCTAACTTCTCCTATCCCTGCAGGTGTTGGAAATTTCAAGACATGATGATAGACACCCATCACTGCCTTGAAGTCGTAAAGTGATGGCCATCCAAGAATGGCGTTATAAACACCCGGATGATCTACTACGAGAAAGTTCACCATCTTGGTTGTCTGTAAGGAACCTTCTCCTAAGGTCACTGGTAACGAAATTATTCCTTCAGGAATAACTTTCCCTCCAGCGAATCCTATCAGGGAAGTTTGAATGCCTCTCATATCTTTACGGTTAAGACCCAATCGATCAAATGCATCCAATGACATAATGTCAGCTGAGCTCCCGTTGTCAATCAATACTCTTCGTAGCCTTTTATTGGCCACTATTACTGTGAGGACCAAGGCATCACAATGAGGATGATGGATACCCTGCGCATCTTGAGATGAAAAAGAGATAACATCACGATCCCCATCATTGGTGGAGGAGGCTGTCAGGTTGACTTCGTGGCGAGGGAGGTCGTATCTTGCTTGCCTAGCTAAGTGCCTCCGGGCTTGGGAACTCGGACCAGCCACTACTCCCCCAAAAATTGTGGCTACTTCTTCTAATGGTTCCTTCCCTTTGTCATTCTTGTTGGATGGTTCAGGGGGCCGATAAATGTATTCTTGAAGCTGACCATCCTTAATAAGACCCTCGATTTGTCTCTTCAGTTCAAAGCAATCTGCAGTGTTATGACCATGAGCCCAGTGGAAATGACAAAAATTTCTCTTATCTCTTGCTTTTGGATTCGATCGTAAGGGGGCAGGTTCTTTCAGTAGACCTTTATCTTTGATTTCTTTCAAGATATCCTGCTGTGGCATGTTTAGTAATGTGAAAGTACGGTGTTCCTCCTGAGGTCAATCATGATGCTCTTGGCGGGGTTGGGCGGATGACCCTTGCAACAAGAAGCGACCATTTCTGAATGCATCTTGCACAGAGCGTCGATCCGGGATTGTCCTTCGATTTCTATCATGAGGTTCTCTTCTGTGATTATCATATGGTCGTCTATATGTATGTGAGGAATTAGGTATCACCGGAGTCTGCCCAGGGTAATTTGCTTGATAGATGTCCTCTGCATCAACATGGCTAGAGATCCTTGCTAATGCTTCTTGGTACGTGCGTGGAAGGTTAACAGAGAATTCCCATGCTAGAGGGAGCTCCCCTTTGATTCCTTGAACCAAACCTTGCATAGCGTAACCATCATTAAATAGATCCACTCGGGCAACCTCCCGCTAGTATCTGTCCACAAATGCACGGAGGGATTCATTATGACCCTGCTTGATTGAAAGAAGGCTCTGTGCTGATCGACTTCTTGTCTTCATATTGCTAAAGTGCGTGAGGAAACTACGAGCAAGCTCATCAAAGCTGGTAACCTCCTATACCACTGCTTAGCTGATCCTCCAAGGGTAAGAGAAAAAGTTCTACACATTATTCCCCCTGAGACCCCTTGTATCTCCATATGAGAAATAAAAGAGTCTAAATGCTCTCGGGGGTCCGTCGTCCCTTGGTAAAGCTCAAGTTGCGGCATCCGAAATCCGTACGGGTACCTTTCCCTAAGGATATCCTCAGCAAAGGGTGACTCCCATTGTGGACGACCATCCTCTTCTCCTCCTGAACGCTTAATCAACTTCTCCAGTTTATGAATTTTTTCATCCATTTCTCGCTTGAACTCCGCATAATGATTATCTGATGTTTCCTCCTCTGAGACATCCATTGGGACAACATTTGGGCGATGATTCTTGACTCTAGGTGGTGAGCTGGGGCGATTTCTTTTTGACTGATAATTACCCCCTGGAGCGTAAGGACCATGATAAGAATAGGCTGGCTGATCAACATTACTTCCCCTTGGTCCCTGCTCAACGCTTGTATGACGCTTCTTGTTTAGAGAGTGTCGAAGGTCTACTGCTGCTAATTGTTGTTCAGATATGATGTGCGAAGGAGAGGGAATCTTTGGGCGACCATCCCCTCCCTGAACAATAGGATGGGGAAGATTTGGTTGAATGACCTGATGGAGAGGTAATCCAGTAGTCTGAGCGACTAGGTTAGGACGCCCACCAACATCCGTCGGGACATTAGGTACTACCATAGCACTCCTTGGGTTATTTCCAGCAGTGTTTACAGCCTGCTGAGTACTTTGTCCAAATGCTTGGTTGAACATAGTCACCATACGGTTCATTTGTTCACCAAAATTTCGCATGGTATGTTCCATGGTTGTTAATCGACTCGTCTTGCCTTTCCTCGGTATTCTAAGTGGAAGTCGGGGTTGCCTGGGGTTAGGCCCCACCCCAGAGGATATCACTAAAGCTCTCCCTGTATCAACTACCCTTCGACGTCGGGGAGGTGCTTCTACCTCGATTTCTTCATCAACCTCTAGGGAGGTTGAATGTTGGGATGCGTGACTCATGGTGTGTTTGATTACATTTGGATGGGAGCAACAACTAAAGAGGCTTAAATTGTCGTCCCCACAGACGGCGCCAACTGTTGATGCACGATTTCCAGACGACCGGGAAGCGGGTCGGAGATCGAATTGTACGTCGGGTCCAATCCTGTGAGCAAAGAAAAATAGTCAGGGGTGCCGGCGAAAACCCTTCGACGCTCAAGTCAGTTTCCGGCACTCCGAAATTTTCTGGAAGAATTTCCTAGAGAGAGAGGCTCTCAAAAGCAAAGGAAATTTAGAGAGAGAATGAGTTCAGAAAAGTGTGCATACCTTAAGTAATAATTTGGAGGGTTTATATAGGAGTCAGGATGAGTCATTATGGGACCCAGATAATAGGCCAAACAATGGGCTCTAAAAAGTGGGCCTAGATTTAATTGAGGCCCAATTTTGTTATGGCCATAACATAACTTATTGCTTATTGGTGGATTTCTTGACAGTGTATATGCTAATTTTTCTTTCTAAAATCGTTTCATTCCAAAAAAATAAAAAAATAAAAAAAGGTAGGACGATTATATGATCAAAGATATTAGGGTCTAAGATGATATTGGTGTATGCTTATGAGTGTAGTGAGTAATAGCCTTTTATTTATTTATTTTTTCAGTTTATTCCCTATTTATAGATTAATATAATACATTTTAATAATAAAATGTATTTTTTAAAAATAGTTATTAAGAGTATTAAAGTACATGAAAATAGCATCATTATTTTATATACTAATTGTAACTAGATTACTATATGAACTAGAATTATAAAAATACCTTGACAAATAATTTAATATATGAATCAAAAGAAATTATAGTAATATATTTAAAATTTTAACTTAATTAATACTTTATTTATACATTATAATTCGTTCAATATTTACAAATTAGTTTGGATTAGCTAACCAACCAAAAAGTTTACCCAAGGAAATCTTCATCGCGATATAAAGAACTCACCTTTCTAAAAACATAAATAGAACATTTAAACATATTATAATATGCTGTTATACAATAATAATTAAAACTTTATAAGACACTGGCATAATAAATTGATAATTTAAAATAGTATTAGTAATCATTTTTAAATACAATTGTGGTTGTTGTCATTGTCGACATGAAGATTGAGAAATTGGGAGTATCTTGACATCATCATACTCAAAATCTTTTAATCTAGGCAACGTCATATAATTAAGAGTGACAAGAGCAATAATTTTAGCTAGAATCGCGTCCGGGAAAACTGTAGCATACCAATGATGCCGCCACCAGCACCTGAGTTGGAATGGAAACATGTCCCATTCTCGACACCGTTTCAAGCCATCACTTTTTTAGTACTTTTTTAACTTCTATATTGTTGCGTAAATTACACAAGTTCAAGTATGACGATAAACAGTTTCTCCTTACTTATTAATAGAAAACTAGTGACCTAGTATTGTCTCCACGAGACTACATTGAAACTCCAGTCTTGTTAGTGATGTTAGTTTAGACTTGGATTAACAAAAACCATTGCTTGGAAGAGAGGTTTATGGTGAATTGGCAAAGGGCTGCCAACAAAAAGCTCAATAGTCAGATCCAAGAATGTAGTCCAATTGGCAGTAGTCGCTCAAAGATGATCAAATCCAATCCTGTAGGCCTAACCATTGATCTTAATCTAATCTAATCCAATTTTGATTGGTGTCAACAATTTGATTATATTGAGGTCAACTTTTTAGAACCAATTGGATTGGATTCATTTCCAATCAAAACCCAATCCAATCAAGTAACCAGCTACTCTTAAAATGGGCATATCAGAGTTATCCAGTTTAAATCCATAAGATATCAATATTTGTAATCAGACTATAATTTAGTTGAAGTTTCAAACTGAAAATTGAATTGGATTTGATTTGATTTGATTCAACATAAATTTGGATTATAATGAATTGAAAAATCTAAAATAATATATATAAGATATCCAGTTCATCAGATATCAGTTTACATGCATAATATACCCATTCTTTCGGCCATAGATTTAAGGATTTAAGTTCATGGGACACGGACAGTTTAAGAGTAGCTATCATATGAAACTGTGAAACTATATGCTCGTCTTCCACATGCTGACACCATAATCTCCTTTTGACTAGGATATACTTATCTCCAACCGACTAATGTAACATCCTTGATGGTTGCCCCCTTTTATATTCCCTATGATTCAGTGCTACACAAATAAACATGATAGGCCACCTATTAAGTTTACTTACAGTAGGCGGTACAAGAAATAAGGGAAGGGCAGGGTTGTTATTTGGCATATGGGCAAGGGTAGTATGTTATACTTTTAGCTGCTTTTTGTTTGCTTTTCCTTGTGTTGCTTTTTGGCGTGAAGGTTGCGGAGTTAGTTACCCCGAATTTAGGAAAGAAGAGAATAGGGACAGGCTGGTATATAAGGGAAGAGAGAGGATTAGAGGGTAGAGAATTTTTCTGTTATTTGGCGACCACAGTGTCTAGGGAGAGCTTGCAGGCCTCTCGAATTGCCTGCTAAATTTTCTTAATTCAATACAGAAATTATGCAGTGACCCATTTCCTGTTCTATTTTTCCTCCGTTTGTTCTATTTCCTGTTTTTGCCATCTCTGTTGTTCTTTCTATCGGTTATAAGTGTGTGTGAGTGTGTGTTCAAGGCATTGTAGCAGTGAGGGTCCTATCAGGTTTGGTATCAGAGCCGGTTGAAATCCTTAAATGGTTAAGAAGGGGGAGGGAAGGATAGATGAGTTGGAAGAAAAGATCACCAGGTTTCAGGGAGACCTAGGGGCGGTTAAGGACGGATTAATTAGAGTTCAAAACTTGGAGCAAAACATTGCAGCGATTCTACAGAAGCTGGAATCGATGGAGATGGAATCAAGGGGAAGTCCAGTGAAGGGTGAAGGTGAGGATTCACAACCCAGAAATTATGGATGGAGGCTTGGGGAGACGCGCAGAGGAGAAATCAGAATACGGCAGGTAGAGATGCCGACGTTCAGTGGAGGTGATCCGGATGAATGGGTATATCGAGTAGAACATTTCTTCTCGTTGAACAACATGGGTGAGGCTGAGAAACTGATGGCGGTTGCGGTTTCCATGGAAGGCGAAGCTTTCGCCTGGCACCAATGGGAAGATTCCAGACGGCCTTTCCGTTCCTGGACTGAGCTCAAAGAGTTGCTGCTGGAACGATTTCGGGATAATAAGGAAGGATTGTCGGAACAATTTCTGGCACTGAGGCAGGAAGGGACGGTGCGAGACTACCGGCGGCAATTCGAAAGAATTTCGTCAACAATGGCGGATCTGCCGGACCATATATTAGAGGGCCAATTCGTGAATGGGCTGAAACCAGACATTAGGGCTGAGTTGCGGGCCTATCGGCCCACGGGTCTGGGAAGGATAATGGACTTGGCCCAGAAGATTGAAGTTAAAAATTTGGCCCTTAAAAGTTATAAGGCCGGTGGGATGTTTGGAGAAAGAAAGAACGCGGCCCAACCCGTTACAGCCCAAGTCCGAAGTTCATTAACGCCCCAAATGCGTTCCATGACATTTCCAGAGAAGACGGGAGCGAAGAAGGGCGATGGGCAGTTCCGGCGATTATCCGACGCCGAGCTGCAGGCCAAGAGAGAAAAAGGCCTGTGCTACCGATGCGACGAGAAGTTCTCTCCAGGGCACCGTTGCCGATTCCGGGAATTGCAAGTCATGGTAGTACAAGAAGCGGGGGAGGAGCAGAATTCCGAGGAGGGGCAAATCAAAGATGAGGATGATCAGATGCCGGAAAAGTCGGAGATAATAGAACTATCGATGAATTCGGTGGTGGGTCTCTCTTCTCCCAAAACAATTAAGCTAGTGGGAACTGTGGGAACGGAGAATGTCATTGTTCTGGTCGATCCAGGGGCTACCCATAATTTCATCTCAAGACAGCTGGTGCAGAAATTGAGCTTACCTCTGGATAAGACTGAAGGGTACGGGATCCTCCTAGGTACTGGAAGGCCGATTAGAGGGGAAGGGGTGTGTAAGGGAGTTGTTCTGTCTCTGCAAGGGCTGGAGGTGGTGGAGGATTATCTTCCCCTAGAGCTGGGAGGATCGGACTTGGTTTTGGGCATGCAGTGGCTGGAAAATTTAGGGGTCATCCGGTTTGATTGCAAAGCACTGACGATGGAGTTTGTGGTTGATGGTCATAGGGTAATCCTTCAGGGGGACCCTAGTTTGTGTAGGGCTCAAGTCAAGTTAAAAAACCTGTTTAAAGCTGTCAAAGGAGGAGGACAAGGCATCTTGCTGGAGTTGAGTGCCCTGTCAGTTTCTAATGCACAGGAAGAACCGGAAATTCCAGCAGAAATCAGCCGATTGTTGCACACCCATGACTCAATATTTCATTTCCCCCCTGGGTTACCTCCGGAACGAAGCCAAGATCATGCTATTATACTCAAGGAAGGAAGCCATCCCATTTCTGTCCGCCCATACCGGTATCCCCATATCCAGAAGGCCGAAATAGAACGCCTGGTCCAGGAAATGCTGGCAACTGGCATAATCCGCCCCAGTAGTAGTCCCTTTCCCAGTCCTGTCTTGCTAGTCAAAAAGAAGGATGGAAGCTGGCGATTTTGTGTGGACTACCGAGCCCTCAATCAAGTCACCGTGCAGAACAAGTTCCCAATTCCAGTGATCGACGAATTGTTAGACGAACTTCACGGGGCCACAATATTTTCAAAACTGGACCTAAAATCAGGCTATCATCAGATCAGAATTAGACCGGAGGATATTCACAAGACAGCTTTCCGCACCCATGACGGCCATTATGAATTCTTGGTAATGCCCTTTGGCCTCACTAACGCCCCTTCTACATTCCAATCTTTGATGAATGAAATATTTCAACCATTTTTGAGGAAGTTTATCCTTGTCTTCTTTGATGACATCCTGATCTATAGTGTTAGCCTGACAGACCACGTGAAACATCTTGAAATGGTACTACAAATTCTGGCAGCACATAAGCTGTATGCGAATAGAAAAAAATGTTTATTTGCTCGTACCGAATTGGAGTATTTGGGTCATATTATCTCTCCAGAGGGGGTTTCAGTGGATCAATCAAAGATCCAGGTCATGCTGCACTGGCCTAGACCCCGGAATTTGAAGGAATTAAGAGGTTTCCTAGGTCTCACTGGGTATTACAGAAAATTTGTTAGAAACTATGGGAACATAGCTCAACCCCTGACAGAACAGTTGAAGAAGGATCAATTCGGGTGGAATCTGGCAGCCGAGGAGGCCTTCAACCGCTTAAAACAAGCTATGACTGAAGTTCCAGTTCTGGCCCTTCCAGACTTTTCTAAGCCATTTCTCCTCAACACTGATGCATCTGGGGTGGGATTAGGAGCGGTCCTAATGCAGGAACATCGACCCATAGCCTATTTTAGTCATATACTCCCTTCTAGCCAGCGGCTTAAATCTGTATATGAGCGGGAACTAATGGCAGTGGTCTTGGCAATCCAGAAATGGCGGCATCTCCTGGGGCGCAGATTCATTGTACAGACAGATCAGAAAAGTTTGAAATATCTGTTGAAGCAGCGTCTTATCAGTACGGAGCACCAAAAATGGGTAACAAAACTGTTGGGGTTCGATTTCGAAATCCAATATAAACCGGGACTGGAGAATAAGGCTGCTGATGCCCTTTCCCGCCATCCGGAATTTGCTGCCATAGCCTTTTCTCCTTCTTTCGATTTCCAAGAGATACAGCAAGCAGTGAGTGAGGATGCTGAATTGAGCAAAATTAAGACAGAGATTCTGGCAGGAAACTCAGTTAAGGAGGGATTTACAGTAGTCCATGGCACTCTACTATACAAGGGCCGAATGGTATTGAGTCAACATTCATCCTTAATTCCCAAGCTGCTCAAGGAATTTCATGACAGCTCCATTGGGGGGCATTCTGGATTACTGAAAACGACCCAGCGGATTACCAAGGAATTCTATTGGGTGGGAATGAAGAAGGCTATCAAACGCTATGTGGAGGCTTGCCCGGTGTGCCAACAGAACAAGTATCTTGCCATGTCTCCAGCAGGATTATTACAGCCCTTACCACTGCCTACTCAAGTATGGGAAGATCTTTCCATGGATTTTATAGAAGGACTTCCGAAATCTGAAGGCTTTGATACAGTTTTAGTTGTGGTTGATCGGCTGAGCAAATTTGCCCATTTTATAGCTCTTAGGCATCCCTTCAATGCCCCGGCTGTAGCTGCTGTTTTCCTCAAGGAAGTGGTGCGTCTACATGGGATCCCTAGGTCCATTGTTACAGATAGAGACCGGATTTTTCTGAGTTTGTTCTGGACTGAATTATTCAAGCTTCAAGGTACCAACCTCAAGAGAAGCACTGCCTATCATCCCCAATCGGATGGGCAATCCGAAGTTGTGAACCGGTGCTTGGAAACGTATCTTCGCTGCTTTGTATCCAACAAACCAAGACAATGGATCAAATGGCTTCCGTGGGCGGAGTATTGGTATAATACTTCCTTTCACTCTTCTGCCAAGTGTACGCCTTTCAAAATTCTGTATGGTCGAGACCCTCCTCCATTGGTCCGTTACGGACACAATTCCACTGCTGTATCCACTGTTGAATTACTCTTGGAAGAAAGAGATGCAGTATTGGAGGAGCTGAAACAGAATTTGAGCAAAGCACAAACTCGGATGAAGATTATGGCAGATGGTAAAAGAAGGGAGCTACAGTTCAATGTGGGAGATCTGGTTTACCTCAAGTTACAGCCATATAAGCAGCGATCTTTAGCTCAACGACGGAATGAGAAACTTAGCCCCCGCTACTATGGACCTTTTCCGGTGGAGGCCAAAGTGGGACCAGTCGCTTACAAACTCCAACTGCCTGATTACTCTCTGATTCACCCGGTATTTCATGTTTCTCAGCTGAAACCGGCCATCAATTCCACAGATTTTGTTTCCCCAGTCATTCCTCCTCAACTCAATTCCTCCATGGAGTTGAATGTTGAACCTGCCAACATCCTCAATGTCAGACAGAAGCAGGGGACTTCAGGGCTTCTCACTGAAGTGCTGGTCCAATGGAAGGACCTACCGGCTTTCGATGCTACTTGGGAACAGCTCGATTTGATAAAAAATCAATTCCCTGCCTTTCACCTTGAGGACAAGGTGCTGGCTTGGGCGGGGGGTAATGATAGACCACCTATTAAGTTTACTTACAGTAGGCGGTACAAGAAATAAGGGAAGGGCAGGGTTGTTATTTGGCATATGGGCAAGGGTAGTATGTTATACTTTTAGCTGCTTTTTGTTTGCTTTTCCTTGTGTTGCTTTTTGGCGTGAAGGTTGCGGAGTTAGTTACCCCGAATTTAGGAAAGAAGAGAATAGGGACAGGCTGGTATATAAGGGAAGAGAGAGGATTAGAGGGTAGAGAATTTTTCTGTTATTTGGTGACCACAATGTCTAGGGAGAGCTTGCAGGCCTCTCGAATTGCCTGCTAAATTTTCTTAATTCAATACAGAAATTATGCAGTGACCCATTTCCTGTTCTATTTTTCCTCCGTTTGTTCTATTTCCTGTTTTTGCCATCTCTGTTGTTCTTTCTATCGGTTATAAGTGTGTGTGAGTGTGTGTTCAAGGCATTGTAGCAGTGAGGGTCCTATCAAAACAACAATATAACAATTAATTAATCCAATTCATTACGGTATTCCAACTGCAGTATTGGAGTCAGTTCAATGGACTCAGCAAGACATTTATATAACATCATCTATAATTATCATACTATAAAATTAGTAAATATGAGTACACAGATCAGTCAGGCTTCCCTTCCAACAGCACACTGGGGGAAGTCGGGCTTTCCTAATATTAATTTGTTTTTGTTCCCCTCCTTGGTTTTGGTCATTTTCTACAATACATTAAGCAAATCCACAACAAATTTGTCAGGGTCCTCATAACAACTAGATTTCTACAGATTCATCTTTAGTTTCGTTGACATTATTTAAGTTTTAGGCTGCATCTATTTCTCTGTGAAAATAATCTCATGATCATCTAAAAGAAGGATAGCCAACAAGGAGGGTCCACCTGAGAATGTTTGTCTCCTGTTTTACCAATACAAGGTTGCCTTCTTGTACCCTCTACTTTCTCATTATCTTTTCATCGGCCAGCCACAGAAGCCAGTCTAACTATTTGACAGCTAATTACTGATGATTAATAAGGCAACTTATCTACCATTGCAGCGAATGCACTCTCCGAAGAGGAAGAGGACGGGATGGTCTTCTCTTCTCAGCAACTGGGATGAGATTCTCCATGAGCTGCATTTGAAATAAACCATATATGGAGTTAATTATGCAACCAGCTAACAGATTAGAGGCACTACTTGGGGGAGCATGTAATTAAAATTGGACAAGTCAAGCTGTGTTAAGTTAGTTTTCGATAACCGCATTTTACCGTCAAAGTAAATTTCCTACGCATCTAAATTGGTTTAAGGAAATATTGTTGTTTAAAACCAAGCCTTAATCAATTTACTATTTCAAATAGCCATATTATATGCATAAAGCAGCTTATTTAAGTTACTGGATGACCCTCCAAGAAAGCCTAAATACCATCATCAGAGAGACTAACTGGCCTTATCATTAAAAGTTGGAGAAATGAACATAATAACTCGGTTCTCAAGAAAGCAGCAAAAGCTTTGACAAAAACTTGTCAACTGTGTTTTTTATTTTAAATATTTTAAGTTGAAGCTGCAAAACAAGGTACATCAACAAGGTATATAGACAAAACAAAAACAAAAGACATTCAACCAAAACAATGCATGTGAATTATTTTCATTGGCCTTAGGAAGATCTAAACATTCTTCATATAGAGGTAGCAGAAAAAGACAAATACAAACTGATTACATAGGCGCACACAGAAGGTATTCAAAAAAGGGTTCTATTATATATCTGCAACACCTGAGCACAAATATGAGAACCTATTGTAAACCATAAAATTCAAACAATACTATAATATTCAAAAATGACTTAAGGTGATCCATACTTATCTTAGTTTAATGCATATACTAATTCCACAAATATGCAGTCAGAAAACCAACAAAAAGTTTTACACAAAGACTTACCTGCTTAAACCTCTCCCGGTTCTTCCCAGCCTGCAATTTTAGAAGCTTTTTAAGTAACTAAAAAGACAGCAAATGGGGAGCAATTCACAAGCAATGAGTAATAACAAATCATCAATGTAAAGAGATTGAAGATATGTAATGATAGAATAAATTACATAGGATTTAATTCATAGCAAAACAAGCAAGGTAAGAAAGCCATAGTAGAAATTAAGTTGACAAAACTACCACAATTGATATATTCCTTCAATGAAAGATCAGTTTCCAAACAAAGTGATTATACAAAAATTTTATGACAAAATGAAACCTATAATAAATCAATTTAATGGCTACCGGAATCATAAATAAATAAATATATATTAGTAATATAAGATAAGATAATTTAAAGCAAGAAAATAAGTGTATATGCAAAGAAAAGCAGTTGATAAAAAATAGAGAATAAATGAATAATCACCTCTTCTCTCAACAGACGTGCATTCTCCTCCTCCAGTTGTGTAACCAGAGACTCCAGTTCCACCGTGTAAGCCTGAAAATGGATATTGAAAAGGAAAATTTAATTGTTTGTTTGTTTGTTTGAAAATTGAAATTGAAATTGAATCGAAATTGAAATTGAAATTGACCTGCTTGCGCTCTCTAGACCTAGCAGCAGATTCACGGTTCTTGATCATTCTTCTCTGCTTCTGCTGTGTGGCTTTATCCAACGGAGGCTCCTCCACTACTCTTCTCTTACCTCTGCCACCTCCCACAATCACCATCTGATTCCCACCACCACCATTATTGTTGTTGTTTTCCTTATTATTGCTAGCATTATTATTATTGTTGTTGTTGTTACAAGTAGTGTGGGCCCTCACATCCTCCTCTCTCACAGCTCCAGCTTTGGTCAAGAAATCCTCCAGAGTCATTTCCTCATCCGCCGCCCGTCTCTGATCGCCACCTGCTGATCCAGCCACGATCTCCTTCCAGACCTCCTCCACCGACTTGTTGCCCATCTCCTTGGCTATGCTGAAGCTGCCCTCGCGTGACAGGGACGCGCCCACACCCAAGGCGACCTGGTCGGGCGTCGGCGTGGAGTAAATGTTCTTGAGAAGATCGTCCATGGTGGCGGTATGCGATGGATCGGTTTCGGTTGGGTTGTCGTGTTGGTTCTGCAGATCGGCGAGTAAACTGGAGAGGGAGGGACATAAGGGGGGCTGTTGACATGGCAGATCCGTATTGGTCGTTGACGTAGTCGTCATCACCTTCGACGACGCCATCAAAAACCGATTTTTTGGGTTAATTTTCCAGAGGATTTGGTTTTGTTTTAAAATAATAATAATAATAATAATTGAGTGGATAGGATTTGAAGAAGGGAGAGAAGGGAGAGGAAATGTTTGCTGCAGCAAGAGCAGTGTAAGGAATTGTAATTGAAAGCTCTGAGGGATTGGATGAGCCTTTACTCACAAAACCGACTCAAGCAGTAGTTTAGTTTAAAAGTGTAGTAAGAGAGAAGAAAGCAAAGCCGAAGGGCAGGCCTACGCGTTATGTGGGGCCCTGTGGTAATGGATAACTCATAACTTACTCCCCACCCCACTGCATGCATTTGCCCAGTTCGACCTTTTCTTTTAAAATCAGTTTTATTTTATCTTTTCCTTTTTCACAATTTAATTGTCATTTAAGGGAAATTTTTTAACAACTAAACTCATTTTGTTTATGTTTAAAAATTTTTACTTAAATTTTAATATTAATTTGCACTAGTTCTAGTCCATATTTCACTTTTACTGGGGATATGATAATTCAAGAATTATTATTATTATTATTATTATGAAGTATAACAATATTGAGACGTAGAGAAAACAATATTCTTTAGAGGGTGCGTCCATGTAAAACAAATTCTAATTCCAAATTTCCAATCCCTATCAAATCCAAACAAAGAAACTGCGAATCACGCGCATGCTTTGCTTTACATCTGGACCTGTCCTTCAATGACATACTGCTATTGTTTATTGTTGGACTCTCGTTTCCTGCCTGCCGTCCCAAAACCGAGACGGTTTCATTGTGTTACAGTTATTATTATTATTATTGTTATCGCATAAATAAAATACTATTTCCAAGGCCTTTTTACTACTTCTAATTACTGCTTGGATTCGATTCCCCCCGTCTCATTTTACGTTACAGTCTTCCTTAAACAAGACAACGCCATGTAAGTAACTGTTCAGCCCAATAAGTGTTAATTAATTAAAAAGGTTAGAACAAATTTACAAAAGTATTTCAAGTTTAAGTATAGATTTAAAAAATAATCATATTCTTAAAAATTTTGTTTCATGACTCTTTATGAAATAGTAAAGATATCAAATATTACCTAATACACTAATCGCATATCATCAAAATTATGATATACTATTCGACACATCTATTAGATATTATTAGATGTCTAACAACGATACAACTTACAAATTTATTGAAAGATGGTTTTTTACACCTGAATAAGGGTACTTGTAAAATTTCTCTAAGGTTATTTACACAAATTTTACTCTTAATAACTAAATTTATAACTAGATTTTTTAAGGGATATTTCTTTTCTCCCCTACGTCAGGACTATATCAACTTCCCCCTCATAGATTAAAATATTAAAAATTCCCCCCTAATTTTACTTTTTGATCCGCAATTAAACAATAAAATGGTAATATAACGTGATTTAAAAAATATAAATAAATAATTAATATTATGTTAATATTTTAATACTAAAAAATAAAAATTATATTTAATATTCAATGTCAATAAATGCAAAAAAAAAAAAAAAACATTCCCCAAATCAACGTCCCTCAACCAAATCAACCTCGGCGTCGTCAAGTTGGAGCTCCCGATTTTTCTATATGACCACTGAAACTAGTGTGACTCTGCAGCAAGCTCGTCTATCTTCTCTTCTCTTTCATCGATTGGCTCCATCTCCATCTCTTAAGGCCTTCAACGCAGCAAGCCTATCTCTCTTCTCTTCTCTTTCATCTCCATCTCCATCTCGTTCCTTCGGTTGGGGTTACGCAGCAAGTCTTAATCTTTTAGAAATTGAAATACCACACTTATATCGGTTTGTTGATGATTCATTTTTATCTTTTTGGGATTTGTTGATGATTCGGTTTTTTTTTTTTTTTTGTTTACGCTAATTTGTTAAAATTGATGTTAAAACACGTTGGGTTTTTGGGATTTGTTAAATGATTCTTTACTCACTCCAATTATGTTAATTCATGTCGTTTTATATTTGTATCGTATTAAATTATGTTAATTTAAATTTGATTTATTAATTTATTGAGTCTAAATTTAGAAATATAAATCCCACTGTTAACTTAACGTATTACCTGAATCTAACTTATTTAATCCGTTTTTTATTTTCAAGTTAGACAATAATATGATAACATGATTTGTATAAATTTTAAACATATAATACAATTAATAGTTTATAAATTTAAAATCTAACAAATATTTTCGAATTTATTGAAATATCTAAATTTAATATAATACGAAAATATAAATTAAATTTTGTATCCAATATCATTTAAAGATCTATCTAAAATATATTTAAGATAAATAATTGATAATGTACAATTATTGAATGATTTCTAAAAATGAAATAGGACATTTTATAAGTTTCTTCTTTGTATTTTCTATCAAAATGTCATACTCATACACACCTAAGAAAAGGATCACGTAATTATATTAGAATAATTTTAATTAGGTTAAACATAGCTATAAACTAGTATTTGTTACATTTTATTATATTTTTTTATGTATCATAGATAAATTTATTATATTATCCTTAACGGGTTAAACGGATGAAACGGTTTTTTATATGATAAATCTAAACACGGTCCAACATCAAACAGATTTTACTGTGTTAACCAATTAACAACCCGATTCAATAATATTATATCTAAAACACGTTTTTATTTAATGGGTTCGTGTCCTATTAACAGATCGCGTAAAATTTGCTAGGCCTAAAGTCAATGTTTAGAACCCTTTCCTCATGCACATGTTATCCCGAAACATCATTATCAATAGCTTCATTACTCATTGTCGTGCCTTTTCGATATTCTACTTTTAGCAGTCCTAGAATCATTCCTCTTAGCAATCTGATTCTGTAAGACAGATTCAATCCTTTCCTCGAACACACATATACGTGTAGATTCGGTAAAATATAGTGGTAGCAGTACCAACCTTAGTCCAGTCAAGCATTAAGGCAACTCCTTTAATTTAACTTCACTTTTTTCATTGTTTGCTCCCACCGCCAAAGCAGTCCTAGATTCTCAGCCTGTTCATTTTTTAAGTTTTCATCAAATACTCGCAACACGGGGCTTTTTGATCAGATAATAAATCTCGAGGCAACATGGACCAGCTTCTCGAGTTTAGGTGATAGTCTCCATGGTAAATGAGGTGTTTATCTTTTCCTTCCCTCGGAGACAAAGTCTATTATTGTAAATTGCCCATTCTTGTTAAGGGGAGAAAAGTAATTTTATTGCTATTGTAAAATGAGACTCAACAAAACTTAATTGAATGAAAAATATAAGACAAATAAATAAAATTTTATATATTATTTGAGGTATTTAGGTTTTGATATTCCTTCTCAAGCTACTATTTCTTTCGTTAAAAAGATTTAAGAAAAGATGGAATAGAAACACATGTTTCCAAAATAAAGAAGATATGGGTTGAGAACAGGGGGTTAACAAAATTAGACTATGGGTGTTCATTGGGTGGGTATGGCTCCACCCAAACCAACCTGACGACAAGTTGGGTTTTGCACTTTGTACCCTAAAAATTGCCAATAACATTCAACTTTCAAAATATTCAACATTCTTACAAAAAAAATCAAGTCTTTTTGAGCTAAACAAGTTCAAAAACATTTAATACCAATTACATCCAATAGATGTTTAATAGTTTTCCATCAGCAATTGGTATATATGAACCAATTAAAGAAAAAACAAAGTCATACATCCAATTATTCCCCAAATTCATCTAAATCTTATACTATATCATGGGTTTTACCTAAACCAAAGTCATAAAAGGCAAAAAGTCAGGTCCAGAAGCTTGAACAACATAAGTACTCTTCAAATTCATGTACAAACAAAAAAAAAATAATGAATGTAAAGACAAATATTCTAAAATGAGAACACTGACTACAGATTTAAAAAAAAAAAAAGAAAGGTGCATGATGTATGCATATATATATAGACACACACACACACACACATACATACTTACCTAAGTATTAGATCATTTTGAATTTCAATCTTGAGTTGGGTGTTGAGATGGTGAGGGTTTACTTCCGCCAAGGTTCGCTTTATGCTGAGATTATGCTACTACTTCACTGTGAGGCAAGTTGGTAGAAAAAAACTAAGTTAGTTGCACAAGGTTACACACAAGTTGAAGGCATTGATTTTGAGGAAGCCTTTGCACCTGTTGCTAGACTTAAGTCTATTAGGTTGTTGATTCCTATTGTATTCTTGTTAGACTTTAAATTGTTTCAAATGGATATTAAGACAGCCTTTTGAAGTGGCTATCTTAATGAAGAGGCTTATGTTGAACAACCTAAAGGATTTGTTGATCCTAAGCATCTAAATTTTGCCTATAAGCTTTACAAAGCATTGTATGGTTCGAAACAAGCTCCTAGAGCTTGCTATGAGATATTGACTAGCTTTTTGATGCAAATATGTTACACTAGAGGAAGCAATGATAAAACTTTATTTATTAAACATGCTTCTAGTTATTTCATTATTACTCAGGTGTATATTGATGATATTGTCTTTGGTTCTACTAATAAAATAAAAGCTAATGAGTTTGTTGAGCTAATGCAGAGTGAATTCAAGATAAGCATGGTAGGGGAGTTGAATTTCTTTCTTGGTTTATAAGTGAAGCAACTTGAAAGTGGAATTTTTATTTCACAATCAAAATATACTAAAAACTTGGTAAAGAAATTTGAACTTGATAAGGCTAAGACACTTAGAACCCCTATGGGCACTAACATCAAATTGATAAGAGAAAATATAGGAAATAATGTTGATTCAAGCCTTTATAGAAGCATGATTGGGAGTCTCTTATTCCTGACTACAAGCAGACCATATATCAATTTCAGTGTTGGCTTATGTGCTTGTTTTCAGTCATGTCCAAAGGAACTACATTTATCAACAATGAAGAGGAGTATCAGGTATATTCATGGCACCACTAAGTTTGGAATATGGTTTACTAAGGATACAAATGCATGCCTTGTAGGCTATAGTGATGCAAATTGGGTAGGAAATATTGATGATATGAAAAACACTTGGGGTGGTTGCTTTTACCTTGGAAACAACTTGGTTTCTTGGCACAGCAAAAAGCAAAATGATATTTCGTTATCCATAGTAGAGACTGAGTACATAGTGGCTAGGAGTTGCTGCACTCAATTGCTTTGGATCAAACAAATGCTAAGTGACTACTATCAATCAAGACTTCATAACTTTGTTTTGTGATAATACTAGTGCCATTAATGACTTAAAAAATCTAGTCCAATATTCTAGAACTAGGGACATAGATATAAGACATCCAATATTCTAGAACTAGGGACATAGATATAAGACATCATTTTATTAGAGAGAACTTTTGAGTATAAAACTGATGCGTTCGAAACTAGCAAGTATACTAGTCGCACAAGTAATAAAGTGATGAGTAAGATATCGTTCCCACGAGGATTGATTCTAATTGAATTTGTTATTCGAAAGCAACAATAAACTAAATGAGGGGGGTTTTGTTGATTGATTAACTTGATGAAATATTAATGCAAGTAAAGAATAACAATACAAAAAAACAGATTGAAAAATCGATGAGAGAAACCTGGTTAAGGGATCCTTCTCTACCACAAGATATGGATTTGCGAATTAATTGTAGAATTGTCATCCAATTACACCATTGAAATTACCAACCGTATATAACAACAAGCTCTGTTATCCCAATCTTTCCTTACTTTGTTGTTAAACAAAACAGGCTCTTTATTTAATCTCTATCCATTAAACAACCTAGAACAAGTTCTCTAAATTTAATTCAATGGATGCATTACGATAAGAAAGATAGGTTGATCTAAGCAATAAACACACAAGCTCGGATTATTTAACTTAGGTGTATTCTCCAATTGCAATCTCTGATCACAATTTTGCTACTAAGGATTAGAAATTCAAGACAATTATGGATCAAGATTTCTAGTCTAGCAATAAACAATATCCAGATTATATTCAGTTGGCCACCCAAATACAATCCAGCAAGAAATCATAGGCATTAGACATGGGAAAATACAAGCAACATCAATTAGAGAATTGGATAACAACTTCTTGCACAATCAACTTACAAAAACCATATCAGGGGCTTTGAGATCACCCTCAATCAAATCAGATTCAGTTACACATGTTTAAGAACGTGGTAAATACAATACAACATGGAGACATTCCAGAAAATGAAAGGAAAGGGAAAAACTTAGCAAATTTGATGTAATTCTATTTGGATTGTAGTTCTTCCTCTTTCCAAGCTTCCTTTCTCCTTCAAGAACTCCAAGAGATGAAAGAATTCCAGAGCAGCAGCCTCTACCACCTTCTCCCCTCTTCAAGTTATGAAACAAAACCCTAAAATGTGTTTAAATACTCTGCTACAGTAACGTGCTACAGTGTCCCGTATTATACATGCTACAGTGATGTGTGGAATTATATTTCTACACTTTCTTACACTGTTTTGATTACAACTTTCGGTACACTGAATGGATTCATAAACCGTAAATTTCTCCCAAAAAGTAGACTTCGAGAGCTTTTCAACGGTATATGATATGTCATCGGGTTCATTGTATATCAATACAATTAAATCCGAGAAGATGGTTGACTAGCAGAGGTGACAATGAAGGGTTTTACTCCATTTTTGTGCAAGTTGCTCCAAAACTCCTACAAACATCAAACCACACAAAAACATAAAAATACCAAGGAATATAGCAAAGAAACATGGACGAATTGATATGAAAATGATATATAAATAGACACTTATCAAATTCCCCCCACACTTAGGCTTTGCTAGTCCTCGAGCAACTACGACAATATGAAATAAAACTAAACCGAAACAGAATCAACAAAAAATTAAAACACACAAATGCTTCATCTTGCAAATAGGCCTCAAAGATTATACTTAATTATAACCCAAGGAAAACTTCAAATAATGCACTTGATCAAGAATTTTATCTCAAAGATTAGTTTCGCTTCATTTCAATTCCTCAAGCGTGTGTGTGTGTAGAGCCATTCTCACCTAATCACTTGTAACCCGGATGAGTTTATGCATAAAAATGAATCATATTTAATATTGAAGATGTGTGTATAAATGAACTCCATAGGCCTGCTTTTCAAGTCACTCTCCACTAATGTAGACATGCACAACACCAAGGATCAAGTAGGACTTTATTAAGCTTGTAACGTTTGGCTTGGGTGAAGGTATGATAAAGGATAATAATTTGGCTCAAATCACCCACAAACACATAAATCATTCAAGACTATGTAGAGCTCAACCCTATAACACAACTTCATTTCAATTCACCAGGTTACTCCCCCAAACTTATTTAGAACACTCAATCTTTTTTTTTTTTTCAGAAAACAAAAGAAAACTACACCCCCACACTTTGTTGTTTCATTCTTTTTAAGAACACTTAAGGGTATAGATCTCTTATTCTTCTTCTTTTGTTTTTTTTTCTTTTTTTTTTTTTCTTTTTTTTTTATTACACTCCCCTCCCCCACACTTAAACAACACATTGTCCTCAATGTGTAAGTACGTGGACGATAGGTACAGATTGGCTTTTTTTCTGTTTTTCTTTTTTTTTTTTTTCAAACACAATGGAACTCACTTGTATTGCTCATGATACATCCCAACCTCCTCTAACTTCCCAAAACCAGAACATAGCTCAAAATTTAATTGTGAATGATCTACATGCTCATAGGTAAGGGATAAACTGTTTGGAACAAATTCATTTGAGGTTAGGAAATCTTTTAGTGAGTTAACAAAGAAAAAGGCTTACAAAGGCTCAAAGGGGTAACTAGGGATCAATTTCAGTCAAGGTTGGCTATTAAGGCTCAAACGGTCCAAAGATGGCCTAAATCATTTCCCCAATGTTGCACAGTCTAGGATTTCGCCTCGAGTGACCATCAAACAAGTTCTAGAATTCATGGAAATCTGAAGAAACATTTAAATTACATAAACTTTCTCTAAGTGAACAAATAACTCAGTGATAATAGCTCAGTGCTCAATGTTGCGCAAGGAATCAAAAGCAAAGCGAAAACCAATAAACATTTCAAGCACACAGATCCATGCATCATTTATCATTTTCCAAGAGTTATTCTTAATTCAATCATTATCTTATCATCGACCCACAAAATGCAAGAAAAGAGGTACGTGGCGTTGTTACACCTGAGTCAAGATTGTATATTTCAACAATCCTTCAGGAACCCCAAGTAAGCCCGCAGACTTTGGGTTTGATTAAGGTTTTCCATCCCTATATACCTTTATTATGAAAGAACAAAACAAGCAACAAGACACTTCAAACAACATGAAATAAACAAACTACAGATTTATTGAGAGAGAATGCGTTTCAAGATTTAAGAAAACCCCATATTCTGCCATTCTCAGGTTTTTCCACAATGTTTTTTTTTTTTTTGAATCGAAACTGATAAAGACAAAAACACACAACAACTCGGAATTACATAAAACTAAACTTACTCAGAAAATAATAAAGTCCACAAATCAACAAACACAAACAAGTCAGTTAAAATGGGTCTAAAAAGTTTAGAAGTTAGCCTCCTTATTCAGCCATTATGGATTAAAGAAATCCAGAATGCGTTTCAAGAGAACTTGAACTTTTTAAGCCACCACTCTAAAAGCCAAGATTAGAAAACATTACCTGGGGTGAAAAAAATAACCTGAAAAAAAAACTCAAAAGAAATGACATGAAAAATCTCAAATAAACACACTAAAAAGAAAGCAAACAAAAACGAAGCAAACCAGCAAATAGAGATTACAGTTGGAGTGTTAAATCCAGTTTACGCCTCTTATTGCCTTCTCCAAACCAATCAATCCGAGCTGTTGTTGGATCAGGCGAATAGGCGAATTCTTGTAGTTTGTCAATTAACTCCCCTGCCGTTGAAGCTGTAACAAGTATTTGCCTCGCTGATGGTGAGATAAAATTTTTTTTCTACAGCTTGATCAAGAAAAGACAACAAACCATCAAAAAAGTTATTGACATTTAACAAACCAATGGGTTTTTTATGGATGTTTAGCTGTGGCCAAGAGGTGATTTGAAATATCTCCTCTAATGTGCCATAACCACCCGGGTTAAAGCCTATAATTGCCAATCGACTTAACAATCTATGTCAATCGCTCATGCATGCCCTAGAGACCCTTGTAACTCCTTCCCCGATTGGGTGTTGCCTACCATATCTCGTACAGCTAATGGTTTAGGGATAATGCCGAGAACTTTGCTCCCTCCTAGGGATGCAGCTGTTGACACACACCCCATTAACCCAAGACTACCCCCCTCCATAAATCAAATTAATACCCCTCGCAGCTAATGTCCTACCAAGATCAAGAGCTGCTGTGGTAAACTCTCCATCTTTACCAAATTGCGATCCGCAAAATACGCATATATTGCGGAATCGCCGAATTGGTGTTTTCTCCATTTCTACAAGTGCTCTAATCTTGTGTAAGACACGTGAGATATTATGCTTTTCAATTGCAAGACAGGTTATGGAATGACATATGAAAATATGCAGAATGTATATATACACCCATAAAACTCTCAAATTTTGACACATGGGGACATACTTTCGGTGGGGGTTGCTCGATGCAGATTTATCGCCCCAAGATTTGAAAAAATGAGATATGCTTTCGGCGGGGTTTGACAAAACCTACACACTTGTCTCCCACGTGAAGCATGAAAAATGGAAATATACTTTCGGTGGGGTTTGACAAAACTGCCACACTTGTCTCCCACGTGAAGCATGAAAAGTAGAGATGTACTTTCGGCTGAGGTTGACAAAACCTCCACACTTGTCTCCCACGTGTGCTTATGTCATGGGGTAGTCATATGGTTTGTCAAAAAGAAACTTGAAATTAAAACAAACAAAATCAACAAACAACAACAACACAAAAACAACATTGATAATCAGATCAAACGAACCAAGAAAAAAAATTCTACAACAACAACACACATTCAAATATACAAGTAGTTGTGATTGTGGCTCACATCTTCCTCTGGTTTTTACGTCCAGTAACGGCTGAAACGCCTTCTATGAGTCGGGGATTTGCTTCCCATCCAGTTTTCTTATAAACTGGCAAACAGGGTCCTTTTTAGTCAGATTCCCTAGACTATAACACTGCAATTCATCACGAAATTGTGTCCATAGATTAAGCAATTCACGCTGAACAAGTCCCCCAGAATGTGACTCGAGAGTTAACAAAACATTATCCAGCGACTCATTACTCAAACCATTCTTAATAAATGAAAGTTTATCTTCTCTATTCCTGGACGCAAAACCTAATGAACGACAAGTCTGGTTACAATTCCATCTAGCACATTTATAACATACTTGTAACCTTTTCGCTCTTCGCCTCTTGGCGTAGTAGCTTTTTCCTAGACCAGGCATGTATTTTGCGAGATTAATGTCCGGCTCACCGGACAATCTCACCTTGGCTTCGATAAGCCATCGGATATCGGCACATAGGAGCATCAACGCCCAAAGTCTAGTCATCCGTACTTTATAAATTTTAAACACAGCATTTTGAGGAAGTGAAGGGAAATATTTACGAAGGTTCGATAGAAAGATATCAGCATCCATTGAAGAGAAGAAAAGGAGAGATATTACCGATAATGCGATTGAGTTTTCTTCTTCTCCAGATATGCACGTTTCAAACCTTCGAACAATGGCTTCAACTCCCGTTTGAATGTTTCCTCAAGCTGTTGCACAACTGCTCGAAGCATCGAAATAATCAAATTAAACACAAGAAAAGAAAAGAAAAGAAAAGAAAATAGAGACACATAAAAGAAATAAAACACAAGAGCAAATGAAAGTCAAAAACAAACAACAAAGCAAATGAGACAAATGGCAAAGAGAGATAAAACCTGATCAATTATAATAGCCCATGAGAGGAATCTCCTCGAAACACAAAAATTGATCAATACTACCTTCTTTTCTTTGTCTCTTTTTATTTATATTTCAAAAACATTGGGTTGCCTCCTAATAAGCGCTTGGTTTAACGTCCTCAGCCTGACGTTATCTCTCCTCTCAACCCATAACAAGATAGGTCCATCGTATGGAGGGCCTTGGATGTTAGCAATCATCCACCCAATAGCTATTTTGTGATCTCTAAGTACTCGGACGCGTTTCTCTTCTTTTAGTGGTGCAAGGCCCATTTCTATCATAATTTGCAAAGTACCATTCTCACCCAAGAATCCATGATTCAAATGATCTGGAAGTGACTTAAGCTCCACGGTATTGACCTTCATCACAGAATAAAGAAGTTTCTCATTAGATAAAGACAATTCAATATACGAAACATCATACCTATTTGTGGTGATAGCTATAGTCTCATCCAAGCTTGTCACAGCTTCCTCCACTTCTTTAGACACTTGTATCAGCTTTCTTGGTTCTTTGAAACTTTCTACCCTTATGTGTTCACTAATAGCAACATCCACTCCATTCTTGCGAGTTAACTCAAAACATTGTTGTGGCAAAAAATCAATAACGTCAACTGCAAAAACAGAATGTAAGTCATTAGAGTACCTCATTTTCTCAAAAATATTAAAACATATCACCTTGCCATCAAACTCTATGGTCAAAGTGCCATAATGAACATCAATCTTGATTCTAGCAGTTTTCGAGAATGGCCTCCTTAAAAGAATCGGTGTTGGATTAGGAGATGTCTCATCCTCTATTTCAAGGACATAGAAGTTTGCTGGGAAAACCAATTGATTCACCTGCACAAGCACATCTTCCACAACTCTTTTGGGATATGCATTAAACTGATCAGCAAGTTGAATGGTAATACTAGTTTTCGCAAAAGGTCCAAGATTTAAAGAAGCATAAATAGAATATGGCATGACATTAATAGATGCTTTTAAATCTAACATAACTCTTTCAAACTTGGTTTTACCAATGGTGCATGGCATGGTGAACGTACCTGCATCTTTGCACTTTGGAGGAATTTTCCTTTGCAATACAGCTGAAACATCTTCCCCCACACTTACTTTCTCATTTCTTTTTAACTTTCCTTTGCTGGTGCATAACTCCTTGAGACATTTTGTATAATGAGGTGCTTGCACGATAGCATCCAGAAGTGGTATATTTACCTCGATTTTGTGAGAAGTTTCCAGGATTTCTTGTTCTTGTTTCTCCTTCGATTGTGCAAATCTACTAGGAAAAAGTGGAGGAGAAACATATGAAGGAATGGGAGTTATAGGATTTACCTGAGAAGTCAGTATTTTGTTCATGGTGGAAGTGGTGTCATCTCCTTCATCAGTTTGTGATTTTTCTAGCAAGACATCTAATTGCTCTCCACTTTGCGAAGTTATCGCACTAGGCTACTACATTTAGAGACAACAATTTTTCATCTGGAAAACTTTCTTGTAATGGCAGTGCATTCTTATCATGGACAATGCGACTGAGATGGTCTGCAACTAAGTTTTCACTTCCCTTCTTGTCTTTGATTTCCAAGTCAAACTCCTGTAAAAGGAGTATCCACCTAATAAGCCTTGGTTTAGCATCTTTTTTTGTGAGCAAGTACCTCAAAGCTGCATGATCAGAATAAACGGTTACTTTAGTACCAATCAAATAAGATCGGAACTTTTCTAAAGCAAAAATAACCGCTAGCAGCTCTTTCTCAGTGGTAGAATAATTAAGTTGAGCATTATTTAAAGTTCGAGATGCATAGTAAATGGCATGTGGAATTTTGCCAATTCGTTGACCCAAAACGGCACCCACAGCGTAGTCACTTGCATCACACATGATCTCGAATGGATGATTCCAATCAGAGATTGGATTACTGGAGCCGAAGTCAAGAGTTCCTTCAGTTTCTCAAATGCCTCTTTGCATTTCTCATCAAATTCCAAGGCCACGTCATTCTGTAATAATCTGCATAGGGGCAATGCTATCTTCGAGAAATCTTTGATGAATCTACGATAGAAACCTGCATGGCTAAGAAACGAACGAATATCCTGCACACTTGTGGGAGGTGGTAAGGAACATATAAGATCTATCTTGGATTTATCAACCTCTATACCCTTAGCAGAAATAACATGTCCCAAAACTATACCCTGATCTACCATAAAATGACAATTTTCT
>SNVD02014192.1:77241-89421 GCA_013180625.2 Boswellia sacra
TATACTAGTCGCACAAGTAATAAAGTGATGAGTAAGATATCATTCCCACGAGGATTGCTTCTAATTGAATTTGTTATTCGAAAGCAACAATAAACTAAATGAGGGGGGTTTTGTTGATTGATTAACTAGATGAATTATTAATGCAAGTAAAGAATAAACACAATTACAAATTTCTAATCATACAGATTGAAAAATCAATTGAGGAAGAAACCTGGTTTAAGGGATCCTTCAATCTACCACAAGATATGGATTGTGATTGAATTAATTGTAGAATTGTCCATCCAATTATACCATTGAAAGTGTTATTCCAACTAGTATAACAACAAGCTCTGTTATCCAATCTTCATTACTTGGTTTGGAACAAGACAGGCTCTTATTTATCTCTATCACATATTAAACAACCTAGAACAAGCTCTCTAGAAAATTTAAGTTTCACGGTGCATTACGATAAGAAAAGATAGGGTTGATCTAAGCAACAACACAACAAACAAGCTCGGATTATTTAACTTAGGTTGATTCTCCAATTGCAATCTCTGATCACAATTTTGCTACTAATGATTAGAAATTCAAGACAATTACGGATCAAGATTTTCTAGTCTAGCAATAGACAATATCCAGATTATATTCAGTTGGCCACCCAAATACAATCCAGCAAGCAACATAGGCATTAGACATGGGAAAATACAAGCAACATCAATTAGAGAATTGGATAACAACTTCTTGCACAATCAACTTACAAAAACCATATCAGGGGCTTTGAGATCACCCTCAACCAAATCAGATTCAGTTACACATGTTTAAGAACGTGGTAAATACAATACAACATGGAGACATTCCAGAAAATGAAAGGGAAGGGAAAAACTTAGCAAATTTGATGTAATTCTCTTTGGATTGTAGTTCTTCCTCTTTCCAAGCTTCCTTTCTCCTTCAAGAACTCCAAGAGATGAAAGAATTCCAGAGCTGCAGCCTCCACCACGTTCTCCCCTCTTCAAGTTATGAAATAAAACCCTAAAATGTGTTTAAATACTCTGCTACAGTAACGTGCTACAGTGTCCCGTATTATACATGCTACAGTGATGTGTGGAATTACATTTCTACACTTCTCACACTGTTTTGATTACAACTTTCGGTACACTGAATGGATTCATAAACCGTAAATTTCTCCAAAAAGTAGACTTCGAGAGCTTTTCAACGGTATATGATATGTCATCGGGTTCATTGTATATCAATACAATTAAATCCGAGAAGATGGTTGACTAGCAGAGGTGAAAATGAAGGGTTTTACTCCATTTTTGTGCAAGTTGCTCCAAAACTCCTACAAACATCAAAACCACACAAAAACATAAAAATACCAAGGAATATAGCAAAGAAACATGGACGAATTGATATGAAAATGATATATAAATAGACACTTATCAAAAACAATCCACATTGAACATATCTCTAATAAGAATCAACTAACTGATTTGTTTACAAAAGCACTTGATGCATTTAGATTTGAGAAATTGAGAAAGGCTGTTGGCATTTGTCAATAATATGTAGAAAACTGTGTTTAGTTATGTTATTTATAACTGCAACATCATTAGTCAAATTTTCAATTTGAGCATGGTTGAGTTGTTTAATTTGTTTAAATTTGTTGGTAATTTAATAACAAATACAAAGAGAGTTGTGATGTGTGAAAGCCATCCATAGAGAGTAACTTCAATATATCTTGAAAATATGGTGAGGTCACCCACCTAAATAGAAAAGGGCTACCTCATTTCTTGTGTAAAAGCTACTGTTTTTGTTAACAAAATTAATGTTGAGACTAATGTTTGTGTAGGTAAGAAGCTGTGAATCGGGCTTTCATCCCGCCAGAGCATTTGCGACCTCAATACTGTATCAAAGCCTCTTTCCAGACTTAAGGAAACACAAACGAGTCATGGGCAAGTCTAAAGAATGGAGTCACCGCCCAATTATTCAATTGGGAATGAATGGGGCCAATATGATCTCTTGCTTTGGGATCTAAACTATCCTTATTCCTTCAAAGATGGGCTCGGGAAGTAAGATACGAGTCATTCGACCCACTCGGATATAAATCTGGCCTCCACTATGGAAATAACGAATAAGAATAGCTCGTATTATTACTTAGTCCACTTAGCATTGTTCGTTTTATACATACATTCTATTTTTATCTTTATTAGACATGTAAGGTGATTATTCAATCAATGACAATTATATACGTATCCATAAAAAGAGAAAGGAGAATGGAGTTACATTTCCTTTCAAACATAAGGGAAAGGAAAGAGGATTACATCGCTTGTTCTTTAACAATAAAATAATTCTACTTCAAATAAAAATATTTCATATATTCATTCACTATAACTTTCATATCCAAATATAAACAAACAATTCGAGACTCAATAAATAGTGAATTCCTCACCACCATATGTGAGTCTATTCAAAACTTATTAAGTCTCTATAAGTATATTCACACATTCGTTCATTCGAATATTCATTTTAAGTAATGATCCCTCACCCTCAATGTGAGTCCACCACTACTTCATGGCATCATACAATTACACTTCTATCATAATACAAATATTCATACATTCATAAATAAACAAGTTATAAATTAAACAAAGCCATAATCTAGTATCATGACACTTCGACCTAAATTCGATAATACTATCATGGTGATTGCTATTCTAGCATAATTCAATATTAATTCACGGCCTAATCATAGTTATCATGGCATATTCTAGCCTAAACATGGCATATCTAGCACAATTCAAGCAATTAACATCAATCCTAGCTATTCTAGCTTAAATAAGACATCTAAAGGGAAAATGTTAATTCTTACATATTCTATGCTATTTCCTAACATGTATCAAAGTAAATATAAGTCTTTTTTAGCTAGGGTTGGCAAAATGACTCGCCGGGTCCGAAGCTCCGGCGTGACTGGTAATTTAGAGGCGGGTCTTGACCCGTTAAATTTGTATTTAGGGGCGGGTCTAGGTTTTCAATTGTCCTGACCCGTCCGGGGTAGGTTCGGGTCCAACACTTAGCCTTGCTTGACCCGCCTCGCCCCGTACAGTATAAGGGTGCATGTGAAAACAAATAAAATATTAGGACTTAAATGATATTAATAGGGGTGATTATGACACGGTTGAATGTATTAGGATATCCTAAAATTTTACTAACCTATATAAAGAAAAATATTTTTCCCCAAAATCACCCAAACGCCTTCTCTCTATCTCCCGTTGCTGAGAAGCCTGAGATCCCTAACCCTAGCAATCGTCACTCGTCACTGCCATAAGTCACTCCTGAGCAACCGTCAACTGTCATCAATTCTTGCCTTCGCGGCTCCAGCAGTGCCAGTCGCACTTCTCACTGCCGCCCTCTCTCATAGTCGTAGCACTTTTCACTAGTCACTGCCACCCCGCCTCCGCGACTCTAGAATCGTAGCGTCTCTCGCGGTCGCGGCCAACCCCCTCTCTCTTGGCCATTGAACGACCGACTTCCCTCCGCAGCTTCGCTCTCGCGTCGCTGTACCTGCACAGCCAGCTCGCCCTTGCGGCTCCGCGGCTCCAGCAGCCCAGCCTCCTCTCTTTCGGCCAGCTCCCCTCCACGGCTCCAGCGTCTCAATACCTGCACGACGGGCTTATCTCTATAGCTCTAGTAGCCTCCTCATCTCTCGTGAGCTCCATATACCTCCGTATCACACTTTGATATCATTCGTTCTGTGGCCCAGACGTTATACATGTTGAATTAATATATTATACATTTGATGTTGATGATAGCATAAATGCATGCATACGGATCCATTTGTGCGATTAATTCATCAACAATCTTTATGAATTTTGATTTAATAGCTCTAGCTAGCCTGTAATGTTTAATCAATAATCTTTCAAAATTTAATACATGCACACTTTTAATGTATTACTTTTTTTAATTTATTAGTATTAATTGTATGTTTGAACATTGTTGGATGTATTTTTTTAGTTTTCTATTGCTGCCGGTATAAATATGATTATGCATGTATGAAGGATTTGTCTGAAATGATAAACATTCTTATTTATGATTATGTACGTGTGTGTGTAGTTACCTTTTGGATCTTTATGTATCTACAGAATTTCCTGCTCTAATATAGTTTAACTACAAAATTTTATACTGATTAATGAAGCTCCTGTCAACTACTTAACAAGAATTGAATGCAAACATACGTTTCCATGCTTAAGTTGAATAAATAAATGAACTGATCGATGCACACTTAGAATAAAATAAAAGGGATGAATAAATACATCTTATGTTAGCCCTAAGGCTACATGATAATTTTGATGATAACAATACACATTGATTCATTGAGATTTACTAACATGTTTATTTATGTGCAAGAGTAATATCATTGAAATAATTGTAAAATCAAGAAGAGGCTTATTAAAATGAAGTGTTGAAGCTAAGGAGAAGACTACATGTTAAAGGCACCAAAGTTTAAGAACAAGGATTGACTCAAGGAATGTGACACATGAGCAATGTTCAATCAATTGGTCATATATATCTCTACAAATGTCCAAATGATGTGATTCTTGAGCTTTGGAAAGCTTGCTCAATTTATAACATTTCATATGTTTTAAAGAAATTTAAATTTCAAGTGTAAGGTTGTCCAAATCATCATGCAAGTTGAAAGACAAATGGAAGCAGCTAACATGAGCACCAAATACTCTTTTGCACATATCTTGAGTTAGAAAAATCAAAATGACTTGATTCTTATGGCATTGGAAATAGGACATAATGAGGCACATTTTATATGTTTTGAAGAAATTCAAATTTCAAATGGAAGGCTGACATAATTGACATGAAATTCGATGGACTGACACAGAGAAGAAAAATCAACTCATATGAGCACTGAATGATGTTTTGTCCATATCTTGAGATAGAGATATCCCAATGCTTTGATTCTTAATGTTTTGGAAATATTATTCAAATATGCAGATCTTTTATGTTTTGAAGAAATTCAAATTTCAAACAGAAGGCAGACATAATTATCATTAAATTCGGTGGACTGACACAAGAAAGAAAAATCAAGTCACATGAGCACCAAATGGTGTTTTAGCCATATCTTGAGCTACAGTTATCCAAATGACTTAATTATTGATGCGTTGGAAAGCTTATTCAAATGTACAGATCTTTTATGTTTCATAGATTTTCAAATTTCAAACGGAACATTGACAAAAATGGCAGACAAGATTACGGTTTTTATGGTGGGCAGAAAATTTGGAGATGGTGTCTTCACTTGATTAAATTCATCTCATTTGCCTATAAAAGGAGCCCTTCTCCCATGCATTCAGCAAGACAAAGAGAAGAGTAAGAGAAGCATTTATCAAGCAAAAAACAAGAGAAATATCAAGTCTAGAGAGCTTTTATATTTTTTATCTACTCTTTGAAGAGAGTTGTACTTTTGTTGTAAAAATTATCCTTATTCTTGTATTGTGGTGAGAGTGAGATATTCTTGTAAAGGATAATAGTTATCCTTGAGAGAACTCTTGTTGTGTGTTATCAAGAGTTGAAAGATGTTTCCTTGGTGAGGTTGTTCATCAAGAAGAACTCTTGGTGTGGTGTTATCAAGAGTTGAAGGAAGTTTCCTTGGTGAGTGATAAGTGTCTATTTAAATATCTTTTTCATATCAATTCGTCCATGTTTCTTTGCTATATTCCTTGGTATTTTTATGTTTTTGTGTGGTTTTGATGTTTGTAGGAGTTTTGGAGCAACTTGCACAAAAATGGAGTAAAACCCTTCATTTTCACCTCTGCTAGTCAGTGATCTTCTCGGATTTAATTGTATTGATATACAATGAACCCGACGACATATTATATACCGTTGGAAAGCTCTCGAAGTCTATTTTTGGAGAAATTTACGGTTTATAAATCCATTCAGTGTACCAAAAGTTGTAATCAAAACAGTGTGAAAAGTATAGAAATGTAATTCCACAAATCACTATAGCATGCATAATACGGGACACTATAGCAGGTTACTGTATCAGAGTATTTAAACACATTTTAGGGTTTTATTTTCATAACTTGAAGGGGGGAAAACGTGGGAGGAGGCTGCATTTCTGGATTTCTCTCATCCCTTGGAGTTCCTGAAGGAGAAAGAAGATTTTGAAAGAGGAGGAACTACAATTCCAAGAAGATTCATCTACAAAGAAGATTTTCAAAGAATTTGCTAATTTCTTTCTTTCCTTTTCAATTCTGGAATTTCTCTGTATTGTATTTGTTATTCTGATTGAATATGGGTAACTAAATCTGAATTGGTTGAGGGTGATTTCAAAGCCCTTGATATGGATTTTGTGAGTTGATTGTGTAAGAAATTGTTATCCAATTCTCTAATTGAAGTTGCTTGTATTTTCCCATATCTAATGCTTATGATTGCTTACTGATTGTAATTGGAATGGCCAACTGAATATAATCTGGTTGTTGTCTATTGCTAGATTGGAAATCTTGATCCGTAATTGTCTTGAATTTCTAATCCTTAGTAGCAAAATTGTGATCAGAGATTGCAATTGGAGAATACAACCTAAGTTAAATAATCCGAGCTTGTGTGTTTATTGCTTAGATCAACCTCTGTCTCTTATACACATCTAGATGTGTATAAGAGACAGGTTCTAGGTTGTTTAATGGATAGAGATTAACTAAAGAGCTTGTTTTATTTAACAACAAAGTAAGGAAAGATTGGGATAACAGAGCTTGTTGTTATCTACGGTTGATAACTTCAATGCTGTAATTGGATTACAATTCTAAGTTAATTCACAAATTCATCTCTTGTGGCAGAGAATGAACTCTTAACCAAGTGTCTCTCATTGATTTTTCACTCCATTTAACTTTGCTTTGTGTTATTCTTCATTTGCTTTCGTATTTAGTTTAGTTAATCAATCAACAAAACCCCCCCTGTTTAGTTTATTATTGCTGGAAAATAACAAATTCAATTAGAATCAATCCTCGTGGGAACGATATCTATTTATCACTTTATTACTTGTGCGACTAGTATACTTGCTAGTTTCGAACGCATCAAGTTTTTGGCGCCGTTGCCGGGGAATGATTTTCTAATCAATTTGTTATTCTGTTTTTACTACTGATTCTTGATTGTTATTTCCTGATTGTTTGTGTTTAGGCTTTTATGTCCGAGGGAGAAGCGGATCAACGACTTAAGAGAATAAGGAGTTTCTCGAATCCTCGAATTTAAGGCTAAATCGGTCAATTTCAACTCCACCTCCAGAATTTGACCTTGCACGACATACTTCCCTCCCATCTTCTTACAGTTCAATCAAATCTGAATCGGAAGCAATGGCGATGGAAAACGATCAGACTCTTAAGGAGTTAGCGGCTCCAATTATTGATCAACAACCGCTATGCATAAACACCAATTTTGAGATAGATTTTGAACTTAAATCTGGACTGATTCATCTCTTGCCTACATGTCATGGTTTTGTAGGAGAGGATCCGAACAAACACCTCAAAGAATTTCATGTGGTATGCTCAAGTATGAAGCCAACCGGCGTTTCTGAAGAGCAAATTAAATTGAGAGCTTTCCCATTCTCATTAGCAGATTCGGCAAAAGATTGGTTATACTACCTACCACCAGGTACCATTACCACTTGGAATGAGATGAGTAAACTCTTTTTGGAGAAATACTTTCCAGCCTCAAAAGTTACAAATATTAGAAAAGTATTAGTGGCATTCGACAACACAATGGAGAATCACTTCATGAATATTGGGAGAGATTTAAGAGGTTATGTGCTAGCTGTCCAAACCACCAAATTAGTGATGGACTCCTAATTCAATATTTCTATGAGGGTCTCCTACCCATAGAAAAGGAGTATCATTGATGCTGCTAGTGGCGGAGCACTAGTTAATAAAACACCGAACATGGCAAGACATTTGATTAGTGACATGGCAGCGAACTCCCAACAATTCAGCAGTCAATTTGAGCCACAACTACCAAAAAGAGTAAATGAAGTAAGAACTTCAAACATTGAACAACAACTTTGTGAACTTACCTCTCTTGTAAAAAAAATGGCTGTATGACATATGCAGCAATCTTATGCATGTGGGGTATGTTCTGCCATGGACCATCCAACCGACATGTGTCCAACTTTGCAAGAAGGAGATACAGAACAAGCCAATGCCATGGGTGGAGTTCCAGGACAACCAAGGCAAAGGTATGACCCTTTCTCCAATACTTACAATGCTGGATGGAGAGATCACCCTAATTTAAGATATGGGAATCATCAACCAATCGCCCCAAATGTCATGCCAAATCGACCACCAGGTTTCAATCAACCAAGGGTGCAGCAACCTTTTCAAGCACAACCACCACCAATACCACAACCAGCTCCACAAAATTCAGGTATGTCTCTCTAGGATATTGTTAAAGCACTTGCCCACTAACCAATGCATTTCCAGTAGGAACTAGGGCAAGCATCCAAACCTGGAGAGTCAATAAGAGACAATTGGCCCTAACATTAGCAATTTGAGAGTCAAAGCTCAGGAAAATTACCATCTCAGCCAGTGATCAATCCAAGAGAGAATGCTATTGCTGTAAACTTTGAGAGTGGAAAGCACATTAGAGATTCCATCCAGCCAAAGAATCACAAATTTGATGAAGTGGGGTGGGGGGGGGGGGATGATACCTTCTAACCATGAACAAAACCATCCACTTCTAAGATAATCCTAAAACTTCCATTCTTCATATGTTACCCCTCCACTTTTCCAATAGATTTGCAAATCAAGGAAGGAGGAAACAAGCAGAAATCCTGAACCTTTTCGCAAGATCGAGGTAAACATACACTTCTGGATGCTATCAAGCAAGTGCCTCGTTATGCAAAATTTCTCAAAGAGTTATGCACCAACAATAGGTAGTTGAAAGGAAATGAGAAGGTAAGTGTGGGGGAAAATGTTTCAGCTGTATTGCAAAGAAAAATTCCTCCGAAATGCAAAGATCCAGGTACGTTCACCATTCCATGCACCATAGGCAATACCAATTTTGAAAGAGCTATGTTAGATTTAGGAGCATCAATTAATGTCATGCCCTATTCTATTTATGCTTCCTTGAATCTTGGACCCCTTGCGAAAACTGGTTTTGTAATTCAACTTGCTGATCGTTCTAATGCATATCCCAAGGGAGTTGTGGAAGATGTGCTTGTGCAGGTGAATCAATTGGTTTTTTCCAGCAGACTTCTATGTTCTGGAAATGGAGGATGAGACATCTCCCAATCCAACACCGATTCTTTTGGGGAGGCCATCTTGAAAACTGCCCGAACGAAGATTGATGTTCATGATGGCACTCTCACCATGGAGTTTGATGGCGAGGGGGTGATTCGCTTTCATATTTTTTGAGGCAATGCGATACCCTATCTGACTTACATTTTATTTCCGCAGTTGATGTTATTGATTATTTGGCATAACAAATTTTTGAGTTAACTCGCAAGGATGGATTGGAAGTAGCTATTAGTGAGCACATAGGGACAGAAAATTCCAAAGAACTAATAAGGTTGATACAAGTGTCTAAAGAAGTGGAGGAAGCTGTGGCAAGCTTAGATGAGACTATAGCTATAACCATAAGCAGGTATGATATTTCATACATTGAATTGCCTTTATCTAATGAGAAATTCTTCCTTCTATGATGAAAGCCCCTACCTTGGAGCTTAAGACCTCTTCTAGAATATTTGAAGTATGTATTCTTGGGTTTAGAAGAATACTTTTGCCAGTCATAATAGCCAAGGCCTTACACCATTACAAGAATGAGCAACTCATCCGATTGCTTCGAGATCAAAAAACCGCCATTGGGTGGACATTGCTGACATCAAAGGTATTAGTCCAGCCGTATGCATGCACCGTATCTTGTTAGAGGAAGGATCCAAGCCCACTAGAGAAGCACAACGGAGGTTGAATCCTCCGATGATGGAAGTTGTCCAGAAAGAAATTTTCAAATTGTTAGATTGGGTGTGATTTATCCAATTTCGGACAGCAAGTGGGTGAGTCCAGTCCAAGTTGTTCCGAAGAAATCTGGTGTTACGGTGGTTAAGAATGACAATAATGAACTAGTTCCCACTCGTATCCAAACCGGCTGGCGAGTGTGTATGATTATCGAAAGCTCAATTCTGCAACTCGCACGGATCACTTTCCTTTGCCATTCATTGATCAAATGCTGGAGAGATTAGCAGGTCATTCTCATTATTGTTTTCTTGATGGCTATTCAGAATATAATCAGATTGTCATTGCCCCTGAAGATCAAGAGAAAACTACATTTACATGCCCATTTGGTACATTTGCGTATCGACGCATGCCGTTCGGTCCTTGCAATGCCCCTGCCACTTTCCAAAGGTGTATGGTAAGTATTTTCTCTGATTATGTTGAGAACATCATTGAGGTATTTATGGATGACTTTAGTGTTTTTGGTGATTCTTTTGATAAATGCCTTGATTACCTTACACTTATACTTCAAAGATGTATGGAAACTAACCTTGTTCTAAATTGGGAAAAATGTCATTTTATGGTAGATCAGGGTATAGTTTTGGGACATGTTATTTCTGCTAAGGGTGTAGAAGTTGATAAATCCAAGATAGATCTTATATGTTCCTTACCCCTTCCCACAAGTGTGCGGGATATTCTTTCGTTTCTCGGTCATGCAGGTTTCTATCGTCGATTCATCAAAGATTTCTCGAAGATAGCATTGCCTCTATGCAGATATTGCAGAATGATGTGGCCTTTGAATTTGATGAGAAATGCAAAGAGGCATTTGAGAAACTGAAGGAACTCTTGACTTCAGCTCCAATAATCCAATCTCCAATTTGGAATCATCCATTCGAGATCATGTGTGATGCGAGGGTATGCTGTGGGTGCCGTTTTGGTCCATGGAATTGGGCAGAAATTCCACATGCCATTTACTATGCATCTCGGACTTTAAATGATGCTCAACTTAATTATTCTACCACTGAGAAAGAGCTGCTAGCGGTTATTTTTGCTTTAGAAAAGTTTCGATCTTATTTGATTGATACTAAAGTAACCGTTTATTCTGATCATGTAGCTTTGAGGTACTTGCTCACAAAGAAAGATGCAAAACCAAGGCTTATCAGGTGGATACTCCTTTTACAGGAATTTGACTTGGAGATCAAGGATAAGAAGGGAAGTGAAAACTTAGTTGCAGACCATCTCAGTCGCATTGTCCATGACGAGGATGTACTGCCATTACAAGAAAGTTTTCCGGATGAACAATTGCTGTCTCTACATGTAGCAGCCCCTTGGTATGCAGATATTGTTAATTACTTAGTTACCAAGAAGCTACCACATGACTTGACTCGAGCTCACAGAGACAAGATCAAGAACATTGCCAAGTATTACATATGGGATGATCCGCACTTATGGAAGCATTGTTCTGACCAAGTGATAAGAAGGTGCGTTTCTGAATCTGAATTTAATTCAATTTTAACCTTCTGTCATTCTTTTGCATGTGGAGGTCACTTCGGACCAAAAAGAACAGCCCTTAAAGTTCTTGATTGTGGATTCTATTGGCCATCATTGTTCAAAAAGTGCATATCTGTGGGGGGGGGGGGCGGTGCGAGCTTGTGACCGTTGTCAAAGACAGAGTATTTAAGTGCCAAAAATCCAATGCCAACCCCCTATACTTTATTGTCCGAGATTTTTGATGTGTGGGGTATTGATTTCATGGGTCCTTTTCACTTCCTCCTTTGGTAATATTTACATTGATCCGTGCCTGTGGAAAGTATGTTTTCTAATGGTGGAAGCAAAGCTACGAGAACTAATGATTCTAGTTGTTGTAGATTTTGTGAAATCTAACAGTTTGCGAGATTTGGAACACCAAGAGCCATGATTAGCGACAGAGGGAACACACACTTCTGCAACCGAGAAAATTAAATAACAAAGATCACTTGAAGCCTTGCTCAAGAAATACACATCCTCACAGGTGTCTACTGCCTATCATCCACAACTAGTGGTCAAAGTTTGAAGTTTCAAATCGAGAAGTCAAATCCATTCTCGAGAAGACAGTGAATCCGACCCGAAAAGATTGGAGCCTACGATTGAATGATGCACTTTGGGCATACCGAACTGCTTACAAGACACCTATTGGTATGTCTCCGTATAGGTTAGTCTATGGTAAGCTATGCCACCTTCCAGCGGAGCT
>SNVD02014197.1:0-88374 GCA_013180625.2 Boswellia sacra
GGGTAGGTAGTATAACCAATCTTTTGCCGAATCTGCTAATGAGAATGGGAAAGCTCTCAATTTAATTTGCTCTTCAGAAACGCCAGTTGGCTTCATACTTGAGCATACCACATGAAAATTCTTTGAGGTGTTTGTTCGGATCCTCTCCTGCAAAACCATGAAATGTAGGCAAGAGATGAATCAGTCCAGATTTAAGTTCAAAATCTATTTCAAAATTGGTGCTTATGCATAGCGGTTGTTGATCAATAATTGGAGCCGCTAACTCCTTAAGAGTCTGATCGTTTTCTCCCACGCCAGTGCTTACTGATCCAAGATTTTGATGAAAAAAATGCAAGGAAAGGATGGGAGGGAAGTATGTCGTGCAAGGTCAAATTCTGGAGGTGGAGTTGAAATTGACCGATTTAGCCTTAAATTCGAGGATTGGAGAAACTCCTTATTTCTCTTAAGTCGTTGATCCGCTTCTCCCTCGGACATAAAAGCCTAAACACAAACAATCAGGAAATAACAATCAAGAATCAGTAGTAAAAACAGAATAACAAATTGATTAGAAAATCAATTCCCCGGCAACGGCGCCAAAAACTTGATGCGTTCGAAACTAGCAAGTATACTAGTCGCACAAGTAATAAAGTGATAAGTAGATATCGTTCCCACGAGGATTGATTCTAATTGAATTTGTTATTTTTCCAGCAACAATAAATTAAATAAGGGGGGTTTTGTTTGATTGATTAAAACTAAAAAAAACTAAACTACGAAAGCCAACCCTGAAGGGAAATAATTACAAAAGCAAAAGTTAAATGGAGTGAAAAAATCCAATGAAGAGGACACTTGGTTTAAGAGTTCATTCTCGACCACAAAGATCTGAATTTTTGTGAAATTAAAACATGAGACAATTTGTAAATCCAAATTTTATAGCATTGAGTTATCAACCGTAGATAACAACAAAGCTCTGTTATCCCAATCTTTCCTTACTTTGTTGTTAAATAAAACAAGCTCTTTATTTAATCTCTATCCATTAATCAACCTAGAACAAGCTCTCTGAGTTTAATTCAATGAAAGCATTACGATGAGAAAGATAGGTTGATCTAAGCAATAATCACACAAGTTCGGATTATTTAACCTAGGTTGTATTTTCCAATTGCAATCGCTGATCACAATTTTGCTACTAATGATTGGAAATTCATGACAATTACGGATCAAGATTTCTAATCTAGCAATAGACAAACAACAGATTATATTCAGTTGGTCATTCCAAATACAATCAGTAAGCAATCATAAGCATTAGATATGGAAAAATACAAGCAACTCAATTAGAGAATTGGATAAAAACCCAAATTTTCTTACACAAATCAACTTCACAAAATTCCATAATTCAAAAGGGCTTTGAAATCAACCCTTAACCATTCAGAAATTTTTAGTTACACATATTTCAATCAGAATAAACACAATACAATACAAGGAGGAAATTCCAAGAATGAAAAAGGAAAAGGAAAGAAACTTAGCAAAATTCTTTGAAAATCTTCTTTGTAGATGAATCTTCTTGGAATTGTAGTTCCTCCTCTTTCAAAATCTTCTTTCTCCTTCAAGAACTCCAAGGGATGAGAGAAATCCAAAAATGCAGCCTCCTCCCACGTTTTCCCCTCTTCAAGTTATGAAAATAAAACCCTAAAATGAGTTTAAATACTCTGCTACAGTAACCTGCTACAGTGTCCCGTATTATACATGCTACAGTGATTTGTGGAATTAGATTTCTATACTTCTCACACTGTTTTGATTACAACTTTTGTGATACTGAATGGATTTATAAACCGTAAATTTCTCCAGAAAATAGACTTCGAGAGCTTTCCAACGGTATATAATATGTCATCGGGTTCATTGTATATCAATACAATTAAATCCGAGAAGATGGTAGACTAGCAGAGGTGAAAATGAAGGGTTTTACTCCATTTTTGTGCAAGTTGCTCCAAAACTCCTACAAACATCAAAACCACACAAAAACATAAAAATACCAAGGAATATAGCAAAGAAACATGGACGAATTAATATGAAAATGATATATAAATAGACACTTATCAGAGTGTCGATTTTGGCTCGACACTCGACATACAATGTTGAGTTCTGTTGGATGCTTCAACCAACACTCGCCACCAGGGTATTTTACATAAAACCGACACTCGACATTCCCAATTACAATGTATCGAGTCCTGTCGGATGCATGTCTCTGACACTCGACATCGTGTCAAGTCCTATCGGATACATGTCCTGACACTCGACATCGTTGTAATTGAGAATGTCGAGTGTCGATTTTATGTAAAATGCCCTGGTAGCGAGTGTAGGTTGAAGCATTCGACAAAACTCGACACCGTATGTCGAGTGTCAGGCGAAAATCGACACTTGCCATCATCTAAGTCATGACGAAACGTGTCAGTTTTCATGATTTTTGCACACATCAAACCAAAAAATCAACAAAATAACACTTCATTTAGCTCTAGAAATATAGAATAAGTACAAAATACGAGTCCAAATTCAAATCCCCCAAATTGAAAATCCCTAATATCTACCCAAAATCTCTAAACATAGAATAAGTTCCTCGTTCCTCTTGCTGTGTTTCGGACTACGTTTCCGACGGTGTCAAGGGTATTGGAAGCTGGACAACAACAGACGGTTATGGAAATAGGACACGGTTATGAAAATAGGAAGAGGTAAGTGAAGAAAAAAGGGAAATAAAGAGTTTAGGAATAAATTGAATTTCATAGGGCATTTTAGTCATTTTTTGAAAAAAAAAGTCTATGGCATGAAAATTTTTCAAGATGTGTCTAAATTTCACTTAAAGCCCTTAAAGTGTCTATTTTTTCAAATTTTCTTAAGTTAAACGATTCCAATAACTCATTTCTTTGTCGTCAGCCACCACATTGTTCTTAGCTTCCTCTTCTACGTCCTCGAAATTCCTCTTTCTGAATTTCTTATTCAAATGACATGGCAGAAATTAAGACACGAAATAGAAGTAAAAAGCATATTTAATTCAAACATTAAATTTGATATGTTAATTGAATATTTAACAATATAGAAGAGAAATTGAACTATTAGGGTTTAGTTCTTGCATTTTTTGCTCAAACAAAACCGTGAATCGAGATGAATCATAATAGATCGGTTCAGTGTTGAATGTGAGTCGAGCAGCACCCACCACCGCGTTTTTTCCTTGCCTCTTTCTTCACCTTTGCCTTTTTCCTAGTTGGGTTCATACAAGCCACCGCCAGTCTGCCAAGAGAAGAAATTCTTCGTTTCCCGTCATTTCCTATGATTTCTCGGTGACCAAACACAAACAAAAGAAAACAAAATCAACTACCACTAAACCAAAAGCAATCAATCAAAAAATCGTAACAAACAACACTTACCTGAGCGATATTAAGATTCTCGACAAAATCAAAGTTTGGCAACTCGAAACCATCAATGAAGGGAGCAAAAACCAGTGAAGATTTTTGGACTGAAGAAGATAAGACGAAGAGAGCTTTGCCACTGAAACCATGGGGAACCCTAACGGTTTTGGTTTATGACAGATATAAAAGAAACAAGTTCACAACATTGAGAATGGAAATATTATTAAAAATAACTGCTACTGTGTCTACATTTGAAATTAAACAACTACACGAATTTAGACTCGAGACGGTTTTCACTACTTTCTAGAAACCTCCCATGAAGCTTATCTAACTCCTAAAATTTTGGCATGTGCTACCAACGTGCAAAACTGATGTGGACTTATTCAAATAGAGGACACATAACAAAACAGAGGACGTAAGCAAACATTAGCCAGTTTGAGTTTAAACTCTAACAGCCCCTTTTAAACTCAAACGTTTATAACTCCAAATTCCTATCTACATCTTGAATTTGCAAAAATCTGCAGGCTTTAATGGCTTGGTGAGAATGCCTACAACTTGGTCTTTGGATCTGTAGAACTCCAAAACTATTTCATTTTCCTTTACAAGATCACGAATGTAATGGTATTTAACACCAATATGCTTGCTTCGGCCGTGAAAGACAAGATTTTTTGTAAGAGCAATAGCTGATTTATTGTCACAATAAACCATTGTTCGAGATGACTGTGGTTGTTTCAACTCGTCAGGTAACTGTCGTATCCAAATATCATGAGAAGCACATGAAGCAGCTGCAATATACTCTGCTTCTGCTATTGAAAGTGCAACAACTTCTTGAATCTTGGATGATCATGACAGTACTCCAGTTCTTTGAGACACAAATCTAAATGTGCTTTTTCTTCCAAATCCCCAGCCCAATCATTGTCCGTATAGCCAATAAGATTACAAGGAACAGCAGATGCATAAAAAATACCATGGCTTTGAGTACCCCAGATGTACCGAAGAATTTGATTGGCAGCTTGTAAATGAGCTTGGCTTGGTGTCTCGATAAAAAGACAAATGAGTCCCACACCAAAAACAATATCGAGTCCAGTAGAAGTCAAATAATGAAGACTTCCTACTAGCCTCCGATAGTAAGTAGAACTCACAAGCTCGCCATTGCCAACTTTATCCAATTTCAACCTTGTTTCAATTGGAGTCTTCATTGGATTACAAGAATCCATCTTAAATCTCTTCAAAACCTCTGCAACATATTTCCTTGGGGAGAGAATTATTCCATCTCCTGTTTGTACAACTTCAAGACCAAGAAAGTAAGACATCAATCCCATGTCAGGCATTTCAAAATTGCTAGTCATAGCCTTCTGAAATTCATCAAAATTCTAGGCTCATTTCCAATAAATATCAAATCGTCGACATATAAACATACAAGAAGTGTTTTTTCTTCAGAATTTGATTTGATATATAGTGTTGGTTCATAAGGGCATTTGAGGAAACCATTTTTCTGAAAATATGAGTCAATCTAAGTATACCACGCCTGTGGAGCTTCCTTTCTTTTAACCCGTATAAAGCTTTCTTTAACCTAAAAACTTTATCTTCATGTCCTTTCTTCACATAACCAACAGGTTGATTAACAAACACTTTTTCATTGAGAAAGCCGTTCAAAAATGCAGATTTTACATCCATTTGATGTATCTTCCACTTCTTTTGAGCAGCTAAAGCAATCACTATACGAATAGTATCAAAGCAAGCCACAAGTGCAAAAACTTCATTATAGTCAATACTCGATTTTTGTTTGTAGCCTTTCATAACCAAATGGGCCTTCAATTTTTCCACTTATCCATAAGCTTTAGACTTGTTTTATACACCCACTTGACATCTATGGATTGCTTTTCTTGAGGAAGAGAAGTCAACTCTCAAGTGTCATTTTTTTCTATGACTGAATTTCTTCATCCATGGCAAGCAACCATCCATTGTGTTGTGTTGCTTTATCAAAAGTAAGTGGGTTACAATCTACAAACATAGCAAAATTTACAAGGGCCTTGTCGGTGAAATCATTATCATTAGTTATAACACAGTCATGTAATCGTGTAAGAAGCACATGAGTACGGGTCGCTGTACGCGCTGGAATAGTAAAAGCCAAAGGTGAAGCTTCAATGGGCTGTGGCTCTCTATTAATGGAATCTTCATTTAAATAAATGCCAATTTGTGGCTTGTCTGCATCTCCCCAAGCCCAAGCTTCAGCTTCATTAAACTCAACGTCTCTGCTAATAATGACTTCATTTTTCTATGGATTAAACAACTTATACTCCTTGGTTCGATCACTATAACCAATAAAAATGCATTTTGTACTTTTATCATCAAATTTCTGCCTTTTCTCCACTAGTATATGAGCATACGCAACACACCCAAAAACCTGAAGAAATTTGATATCTGGTTTGCAACCACCTCTTCCGGTGTAGTATCAAGAAGACTGTTGGTTGGACACCTATTCAAAAGATAAACCACACAAGACACAGCTTCATCCCAAAAAACTTTTGGTAAATTTTTACCTTTCAACATAGTGCATGCCATTTCAACAATTGTTCTATTTTTCCTCTCGGTGATTTTGTTCTGCTGCGGAGTATATCTGGTTGTAAGTTGATGCTTAATTCCACGACTTTTGCAAAAATCTATAAAAACATTAGAGGTGTACTCTCCAGCTCGATCAGTGCGAAACGACTTCAAACAATGACACTTTCTTTTTCAACATAGACTTTGAAGTCTTTAAATGCACCAAGAGTAAAAAAATAGATCAAAATCTTTCTACTATAATCATCGATGAAAGTAATAAAGTACCAATTACCTCCATATGATTCAATTTCCATTGATCCACAAATATCTGAGTTCATAAGCTGCAGTGGCTGAGTTGCTCTTCTTGATTTTCCCATTGGAAAAGAATCTCTATGCTATTTGCCAAGAATACAACTCTCACATACTTGATCTGAACCTTGCAAAAAAAGTAGCCTTGTAACCATGCCTTTCCTTGCCATAAACCTTAATCCATTGAAATTAAGATGGCCAAAATGAAAGTGCCACAACCAATCTGTTTCTTTGACAAGAGTACTAAAAGCACATACTATTCCAGTTTGTAAAGTCAAAGGAAGCATCCGATTTTAGTCATTTGTACTTTAGCCACAAGCTCTTGTTTTTTATTCTCAATCATGCAAACATCATTATCAATAATAATTTTATGACTGATTTTTTAAAGTTGTCCCAAACTTAGCAAATTTCAATGTAAACTTGGTACATAATAAACATTAGAAATATGCTCATGGGAGCCATCTTGCAAACAGACAAGAACACTACCTTTTACCATAATTAAGACCTTTGTCTTATTTCCAAAATTTTGCTCACCACGTACTGATTCATCCAAGTGAGAAAAGAATTCTTTCTTGCCACACATATGTTCGCTGCATCCGATATCCGAGCACCACTTATTAGAATCTACATCTTTTGAAACACTGTAAGCTAATATCAAAACTCCTTTTTCCTGTACTTCATCTTCAGCTTCAGCAAAATTAGCATGCTCATGAGTTTTTTTAAGGCATTTTAGCTTTACATTCTGATCGATAATGTCCATGTTCTTTACCATGAAAACATTGAATATTGGACTTATCATATTTTCAACCTTTAGAAGATTGCGGATTATAATTTTTTTCTTTAGAAAAAGCATGTTTTTTTTTTTGACCCATGAGACTTACCTCTAGGTGTGTACACATGTCGGATCAGGTCGGGTTTCACCTGATCCGACTTAACCCAATGATGCATCGGGTTAGGATAATTAAATCCGAGATCGGGTTTTTGCAAAAAGAAATCTAATGCGTAACTCGCTACTTCGGATTGAATCGGGTTCATCGGGTTGTCGGGTTGAAGGTTATAGTCGTATTTTATATTCTATATTTTATTTCCAAAAATTTAAATTTATCTTATTAATATTTTGAATTAAAAAAATACAAAACCTAAAAACTAAGCAAATGTTGGCCGCACTCTCAATTTCTCAAATGTCCAGTACTTCATCTCCTTCACAGCCGAGCAACCCATCATCGCCAAAGACATCAGCTCCAACGCCACCGTAGAAGCCTCTACAGTTTTGTTTCATCTTCTCTTCTCTTGCACAAATTTGTTACATTGTCTCTTCTTTTCTCACATAGACTGGCAGACCAAGAGATTTCCAAGTTTATAGATTATGTGATGGTGTTGGGATGTCATTAGGTTCTTTTCATGAAGCGTAATATGGCGGATGGTGGCAAAATAGAAGAGAAGAAATTGTAAATGAAGAAGGGAGAAGAGGAAGAAATCGGATGAAGGTGAAAGGAAGAGAAAGAAAGATTAGAGGCGGCTAGGTATGGGAAAAAGTTGAGAAAGTTAGTTTTTATATTTGTTATAAGATGTGCTAAGGTATACTGTAATAGTATACAACAACTAATGGAATAGCGACATATGGCAGTATTTAATTTTCTTTTTTTACCATATATGTCGGGTCGGGTTTTAGCAGGTTATATTAAAAAAATTCGATTATAACCCAATTAGTTTAAACCCGATCTTTTCAACCTGATTTCGGGTTTTCTTTCATTACAATCCGAACATAACCCGATCAACCCGGTCAAACCCGATCAGGTCGGATTTATTTGCACACCCCTACTTATCTCCTTTGCTTTGGGCTGATACTGATGCTTTTCCACCACTGGAACTACGTTTCCCAGTCAAAGTCACTTTGCTTTTAAGAGGAAGACCTATGATTCATTCTATGTTCATGAGAACATAATGACCCCAACAACCCTTCAATTGTCATAGATGAAAGATCCCTGGCCTTTTCAATTGCAGTAACAACATAACCAAGACGAGTCGTCAAGGAATGCATAATCATTTCAACTACTCGAATATCCTCCAATTTTTCATCATTCACCCGTAATTGATTTACAAGTGATTGAACTTAAGAAAAAATAAATCAGAGATGGTTTCAGAATCATTCATAGCAAGAGATTTGAATTCACCTCGTACGGTTTGTAACCTTACACTCTTCACTTTCTCATCACCTTTGTAGATTTCTGCAACATATCCACACATCCTTAGCCATTGTCGCTCTTGAGATCTTCTCAAAGACTGTCATTCACGGTGATAGAGAAAGAATACTGCCTTCTTGTCCTTCTTTCTATTTTCTCTCAAACTGTCTTTCTGTTTTGGAGAGAGAGTTACAACTGGTTCTTGATCTGCTGGCTCTGCATATCCCTCCTCGATGATTTCTGTAAGTTCCTGAAATCCAAATAATGCCTTTATTTGAATACACCACTAACCAAAGTTTTTTCCACAAAACTTCTGAAGTTGAGGCTATATTTATCCATTCATGTTTGCAAGCTACTTACATGCGATCTAAGTGAACTACTTAGATATACGAACTCTGGACAACCGATGCTCTGATACCAAATGACAGACATAAAAGAAACAAGTGCAAAAAATTGGAGAACGGAGATATTATTAAAAATAACTGCTGCTGTGTCTACACTTGTAATTAAACAATACATATATTTAAAGACTCAAGAGACGGTTTCAACCATCCCCTAAAAACCTTCCGCTAAGCTTCCAGGAAGCCCATCTATTTCCTAAAGTTTTGGCATATGCTACCAACATGCAAAACTAACAGTGGACTTATTCAAACAGAGGACACATAAGCAAAACAGAGGACGTAAGCAAACACTTGTCAGTTTGAGCTTAAACTCTAACAGTTTATGCCTCTGCTCCATGTTGTGACTTCTCTAAAGTCAAATTCGATTGAAGCTTGAAGCAAGAGCTTCGATTTAGGGATTTTAATAGGAATGACAAAATTTATCATTAAGGAGAAAGAAAGGATTGATTTAATCGTGCTGAATTTATTTATTTATTTATTTTTTTAAACCAGTGAGTTGCTGTCGTTCACCTACTTAATCGGTTGTAGGTGATTTTGCTTTCTTTCTCCCACAGCCGTCAATCAATCCTATGGCAGAAAAAAATGGCGTACTAGAAACAAATGATGCATGCTGGCTGTGTCCATCTTACTATTATTTAATTAATATTGTTTAATCTTAATTTAATTTTTTTAAAAAATAAAGGTAGATTTATTTTATGTTTAATATTAAATAAATATTTTGTAGATGTACATTATTTTGTACTATTTTGATTAAGTGGTTTACATTTGAGCATGTTAATATGTTCGAGCAAGGCTAGTACCATATAATTTTTCTAAGGCTTCTATTAAAATGGCGGTTAGTGCCACTTTTCAACAGCGGGGCTGGCGGGACTTAGTGCAAACCTTGGGGGTGTCAAATTTTTTCCCTGCAAACACTAAAATTTTGAAGTTTAATTATAGCTATAGCATTAGGGTATGGTAAAAAAGAGATCAGATTCCTTGATGTCTACTACCTTGCTTATTATGGTGGGACCTAATAATCTATGTATTTCTTACTGCCGTATATTAGTTCAATAATTTATTATTTTTATTTGTAATTCGTAAACGTCTTGTAATAGCTCATTTCTAATTTTCTATTTAATGAAATAAATTTCATTACGCTTTTTATGTGTTATTACTCTTCTGAAATTATAGTAATAGTTGTATTGAGCAAATGAGAGGAAAATTGAATTCTTCGGATGGGCTATTGAACTAATATTCTATTTATCTTTTGGGTAATTTTAAAAAGAGTCACAATGAAGTCTCTTCATATGTATTTGATATTACATAGAAAAGTAGTTTTTCTGGTGATGAGAATTGAAATCTATGATAAGATTTGAGAGTGGAATATATAGTCATAAGTTTTCATAGTGCATGGACAGTTAACACAAACGTAATTGAAACAGTAAGAATAACAGAATAGAAGATTTTACGTAATTCGGCTATAAATCAGCCTACATCCACGGGCAACAAGAGCTGCAATCCACTATACTGTATGTGCTACATTGATTCAGGACTCTTTACAGTGATAGATACCTGCTCACTCACTAACATAATCTATACAAACTTGATCAACTTCGATCACCGTTATAGTTGGTGCATTCGAAACTAGCAAGTATACTAGTCGCATAAGTAATAAAATGAAAAGTAAGATATCGTTCCCATAAGGATTGGTTCTAATTAAATTTTGTTATTAGACAACAACAATAAAATAAATGGTGGGTTTTGTTGAATGATTAATTAAATGAAATACAAATGCAAATGAAGGATAACACAATGTAAAGTTAAATGAAGTGAAAAATAATCAATGAGAGAAACTTGGTTTAATGGATCATTCTCAACCACAAGATATGAATTTGCGAATTAACTATAGAATTGTTATCCAATTACAACATTAAAATTATCAACCGTAGATAACAACAAGCCTTATTATCCCAATCTTTTCTTACTTTATCGTTAAATAACACAAGCTCTTTATTTAATCTCTACCCATTAAACAACCTAGAATAAGCTCTCTAAATTTAATTCAATAGAAGCATTACAATAAGAAAGATAGGTTGATCTAAGCAATAAACACACAAGCTCGGATTATTTAACTTAGGTTATATTCTCCAATTGCAATCTCCGATCATAATTTTGCTGCTAACGATTAGAAATTCAAAACAATTATGGATCAAGATTTCTAGTCGAGCAATAGACAATAACCATATTATATTTAGTTGGCCACCCAAATAAAATCAACATGCAAACATAAGCATGGAATACGGGAAAATACAAGCAACTTTAATTAAAAAATTGGATGATAGTTTCTTGAACAATCAAATCACACAAACCATATCTAGGGTTTTGAAATCACCCTCAACCAAATCAGATTTAGTTACACATGTTCAAACATAACATAAATACAATACAACATAAAGACACTCTAGAAAATGAAAAGAAAAGGAAACACTTAGCAAATCTCTTGAAAATCTCCTTCATAGATGAATCTCCTTAGGATTGTAATTCATTCTCTTTCCAAGCCTTTCTTTCTCCTTCAAGAACTCCAACAGATGAGAGAAATCAAGAGAGGCAGCCTCTAACTCGTTCTTCCCACCTCGTCTTATCAAAATAAAACCCTAAAATATGTTTATATACTCTCCTACAATAACACTGCTACAGTGCCCTGAATAATAACGTGCTACAGTGATTTATAAAATTACAATTATGTACTACTCACACCATTTTGATCGTAACTTATGGTACACTATATGGATTCATGAACCATAAATTTCTTTAGCAACTAGACTTCTAAAGCTTTCCAATGGTATATAGCACATCAGCTGCTTTATTATACATCAAGACAATTAAATCTGAGAAGTTGGTTGACTGGCAGAGGTGAAAATGAAGGTCTCCAATACTCCTACAAACATCAAAACCACACAAAAACATAAAAATACCAAGGAATATAGCAAAGAAACATAGATGAATTGATATGAAAATAATATATAAATAGATACCTATCAATAGTCTTTCACACACTCTTCTACTACTACACTTTTCAATTATAATCAACTTAACTGCACCTAATTAAGTAACACATAGCAAATGTAACTATTACATACTCATGTAATCACTGAACTCACTTAAGTTTACATGACTCAATAACATTTACAAATTAGATTTGTGTACATACTCAACACACATGAGTCATATACAATCTTAACTCTAGAGAACATAAACATAACCTAAAAGCTAAATAAACAAAGATGCAAATTCAACATAAACAGATGTGCATTGAACACTCTCTCAACAAAATACTTGAACAAAGTTTGCATCTCCTAGACATTGAATGATCTCTTCTTTATATACGCTGCGCATCCAGCACTTCCTTGTTGAAAAAGGATTTGATCAAAGCTTTCCAAAACCTACAAAATCTTAAGTTAAGATGGTAAGGTTAGATAAAAATCAAACAATATAGGAAGTGATAATATACTATCCTAATTAAACCAGAATACTATAAATAATATCCTAGTCTAATAAAAGATAATCAATATAAATATAAAACTTCCTGTTTAACTAGAATACCAAATCAAGTTATTTTATTCTATTTAAAATTATCCTAATATAAAATATCTAAATGAAATTAGGAAAGAATATCTATATTAATGTTTTTATCTGATGACAAAATTAAAATTTGAACACATGCATGCCACGTGTCATAATGACACCAACAATCTCCCCCTTGGCATCTTGTTATGAAAAGATTCACATGTTTTTAAGTACTCATAAAACTTGCATAGTTTAAGAGTAACATAACTGAAGCAGAATATAAACACTTAGGAAAGTTTCACACATGCAGAAGTTGGAAAAACAAACATTCAATTATAATAGACATAACCGAATCAATGTAATTGAATTTGAATCTGACAGTCTTAGCTGTCTCCTGCAAACAAATGTCAATAAACACGTATCAAGTTTGTAACACATAATGATCCCTACGTAATAGATAATCAAACACAAATTTGATTCCTACAAGCGAAACATAAAGACCAAATTAAATCCTAAAAACAGACAATATCCATCAATATGTCTCCCCCTAAAACAAAAATCAACAAAATTAAAAAACGGCTTTGCATAAGTAGATCAATCCAACAAAACATAATCATTTAAAAACATCTAAATCCAAAAAAAAAAAAAAACTTAGACACAAGTTGCAAAGAAAAAGTATCTTTAGAAACATCACATTACTCTCTATCTTGGTTTCATAACAAGTGCCGAGTGCCTAGGATGAGTAAAACAAACCAAGAAATAATTCAAATATGAGTTCAAAAACTGATGTAAGATTAGTTAAGCTTGGCTGATTAACGAATAAGAAGTTTTTGAGAGTGGCCTAAGCACTTCATTGATTTGCCAGCACTGGTCTTGAACCTTTTGACCATAGAGGATGGTGAAACTTGTTCTTACTGATTGGATTCCTCGTTAGTTGAAGAGTCAAAGAGCGATAAAGAATGAAATGATTTTAATTGCTACTACACTTTAGGATTAATACAAGGTGAAACAAATAGGCAAATAGTAATTGGGTTAATCAAGGAAACTATAACTCAATGTGATATAACTAGATAATGTATCCCAATCCAATTTGATCTTTGAGAATTTCATTTCAAATAAAATTATGTTTTCAAAATAAGTTAATTAAGAAAGAGAAAATCTTTAAGTTGCACATAGTTTTACGTCATTGAATAAGGAAATTTCAAATCTTTTTATTTTGGTAATGGTACTGGCTAAAACTTGAAAGCGAATTTGATTTTTGTAGTGGTATACTCATCATAGAACTCTGCATGTGCTAGATGACTTTTTGATTTGTCAAAAGCGATTTGATTTGCTAGAATCTGGATGGATTTGAGACCTATTCTCCCTTTTTACACCTTGATGATAGGTAGATACCATTAATTTATGTCCATTCAACGAAGGTCTGCCTTAAGAATTTGATAACTAACATCTACATCTAGCATATGGAATCTAGTCTTGGCTCGTACATGTCCTACAGAAAGGTCTATCTGGGCAGATGACACATTCAAAAAAAGATTATCTCCCAAGTACAAGAGTGTCAAAGTAATAAACCCGATAAGACCGGGGTCGATCCACGAGGAAGGGGATTTAGCGGTACAAACTAAAGGATGAGAAATATGATATGAATAATTTAAATGAATAACAAGATAATGTTAACAAATAAAGGTAAAGATGGTAGGTAGTACTACCGACTATTCAAATATAAAACAAAAACAAAAGGTGGTAAAACCATCCATGGAAATAGGAGGTAAAACTTCCCACAGCAAATAAAAGAACAAGTTCATAAACAATAAATGATAATCATAAAAAAACACAAGTAAGAGGAACTAACACAATAATAATTAAAGCTAAGGTTAGAGGATCCGCCCTTGATATATCAAATAAGGATAAATAACCCAATTATGACTCAATTAGAATCCACATATCAAGGAGGTTCCAATCGGAAGATATGTCATTTAAGTCTATTTTAGTTATATAAATTATATTTGTTTCATTACCAATATTTATACCACTTCTTGTAAATGGGTTCAAGCATCCAATGTACCAATCATCATATGTCTACAACAAATCAAGGTTCCTAATTAGACTTGTATCGGTAAGGAAGAACCATACGACATCTAAAAAGGATCCAAGCATTTGACATGCCAAGGATTGTCTATAATGGATCAAGACCTCCAGTTTACAAGTGGTGTCAATATTGATTAAGAAAATAAATATAAAATATATAAAATAAACAACACAAGATTATAATTATTAAGCACATGTCCAGGGTTAGAAAATCCTTATTCTCATTTCAAGGGTTTCACCCTTTCACCTTAGCAAAAAAGGATTTAGCAAGACATTATGAAAGAAAGGAAACAAATTGGAAGAAAAAAAGATTTATTAATAATATTAAAAGAACAAAACGCAAGAGAGAAAAATACAATAATAAGAGATCCTAGCCAAAGCCAAGATGCCCTAATGGCTCACAATGCACCTCTATTTATAGATACATTGGGGGACAAACTTGTCAAATAATAAAGGGAGAATTGTAAAATATCTTGGATACATAACCGGTGGAAGTATGTAATTCAATTCCTGTCATTTTAGGGCGTCCATTTTTAGCTACCTCTAATGATTTGATTAATTGCAGGAATTGAGTCATGAAGCTATCATTCGGGAACATGGCATTGGAACTTAACGTTTTTAATATGTGCAAACAACTACATGAAGAAGATGATAAAATTGAGAAGGCTAATAAGATTGAAACTATTGTGGAAGATCACATCCAAAAAGGGAGTTTTTCTGACCCTTTGGAAACCTGTTTAGTCAATTCATTAGAATCGAGTATGCAACTAGAGCCTGATCTTTCTAATATATGTGCAACTAGACCACGATATTGTCAACAAGATATTTTACAATCGATTACTACTTCTGTTGCGATTTGAGTCCTTCATCCTCTAATCAGTAGCCTTCAGTGCTTTCCCATATTTACTAATCAACTGAAAAATAATAGTAATTTAAAATTCAATCCTCGTATATGACGTCTAATTTCTCCAAAGAATGGTTAAGATCACAGTTTTCCCATTTAAAATGAAGTCAATTGTCAGGTGCAACATAATTAATTATGAATACAAATGATTTCAGAAAACTTCCTAAGTATGAAATCTTTAGGAACTAGAGGTCAACCCTCTCTAGTCGTGCCAAGCTTTTGGATTGAATCTTGCAATTGAAAGAAACATAGAAGAGATTGGAAAAGGACACATGGCTATGCAGACCCGGACAGACAGACACACACATAAACAAAAAAAAAAATACAATTTTAGTATTTTAGTACTTCTGTAGAAAGGCGGTTATAGTATCTGTGCAAGAGCAAAAGGAAACTGCTCTTCCAATAATGATATCTATTAGGATTGGTCTGGCATTGAAGTAATCATAAAGGAGTAAAATCCAATTATATGGTTAAGTAGAAGGTGCTGCCAACTCACATCACGAGGGAAATTCTGGTACCAGTAAATTATACCTTTCCCTAACAAAACTCCACCACATAGTCACCCCCATCGATCACCATTCAAATCCAGAAACCAAGCAGCACAACTGCCACTCAAACCCAAAGACAACCAATATTCAACCCTAAGAACCCATATGAGAATTTACTTTAAAAAAGTGACCCAAAAAGAAAGAAAGAAATTGATGCAGAGGCATACATTAGAGCATCCCAATGAACCAGCAGGGGCTGCTGTGGCAGAGACAACAGCAAAAAGCTTTCAGGGCTTTGATGTGAGAAGAAGATTGAGGAATGAATGAAGTTGAAAGGAATATTTACCATTTGATTTTTGGTTTCAGAGGAATCATGCATTCATTTTCAAATAGCTAGGGATTTGGTATTAGGACCTTGTATTTTGAATTGATTTTGGGAGATCGGGGGAGAGGTGAAGTAGAGAAGTGAAGAGACAGGTGAAAGACAATGGTGAGGATTAAAAAAAAAAATGTTGTGTTTTTTATTTCAATAAATTTTATTAATTATATACACGGGTAAAAGAGTATTTTTGCACTTCTATCAGTGTTTTAACTAACGAAAATCGTTTGACGATGAATTTTATAAGTTTAAGCATGTTATTGATTGAAAATATATAGTAGTTCTCTGAGTAAAATTAAGTCAAAACTCGATGACAGTTATTGATATTATCCATTTTTTAATCAAATACTAATATATCATATAGTTTGTACTATTATATTATAAACATGAAAAATAAAAATAAATAACAACAACTCTAAGCTTTTTCCTATCAATGAAAAAATCTATTTATTTGCATGACTTTGATGTCTTTATTTTCTAGAACTAGTAGTTAATAAATATATAAAAATAAATTTTATCAAATTTATGCAAGGAAAAATATTTTAAAATCTATTGAAACGTCAAAATATAATGTAATATCAAAATATAATAAATTTTTTTTCTTTAAGAGCACTTTCTGCATATGTTCTATCTACAACATGCTTTGAAAAATTAATAAATATTAAGCGTGTTTTATTGTGTTAACCCGTTAATGACCTAACCTAATAAACCTACACCTGACACTCATTTTTATCGAATAGATTTGTGTCGTGATATTGAGTCATATAGAAATTTATCAGGCCTACTTTGTCTTCTTGATTGTCAAATCCGGTGGGACTAAGCTTGGCTATACAAAGAGATGTAAAGCATTTGAATAATATGCACAACTTCACCCGTCTTCTTCGCTTAATTGCTTTAACCTTGAGCTCTCTTTTAATCTCTCATTTTCACTTTTGTATTTAGCTCTATTCTAATAATTATATTAGACTAAACGCATAACCTATATCTATTATACATGATATATCATAAGCATGAACTCTATAAGTATATTCTATGCATCCTTATTATGTTGAAATTATTAGATAAAATTATCCTTAAAAGTATGCTTTGCGGTATGCTTTCCAAAACTCTCAATTCTCAAGTTCTTCAAAAGTATATTTGCCAGGCAAATGGGAGGCCATCAGTGGCAGAGCCACGTTTAGGCCTGAGGAGGCCTAAACAAGAGCTCCACAGTATATTAAGGTAAAATATCATGTTACCATTAGACATCTTAGTTTCTTGTATATTGGCCCCTCTAGAGCATACAACTACTTCCAATAAATGAGAAAAAAAAATCGTGATAGCAATAAATTATTTTAAGATTCTCATATTAACCCCAAGTTCACCACATTGTCTAGTGCCACACTTTTTATTGTTATAGTTCGATAATTTTTTATTTTCTAAACTTTTGTTTTATTGCTTTTGATTTTTTTTTTGATAATATTCACACCTTCTTTTATTGAATAACTCAAATTTCACTTAACAAAGAGTGTGAAATTTTAGTTATTCGTTTTTTTTTCTTCATGACTTGCTTCTTCAATATATAAGTTTCTATACTTTTAACTATGGATTTTTCTTTTCCTTTTTCCTTTAAAAAAAGTCTAAGGAGAAGTTTGTTTTCTTTCACTTATCACTTAACACTTAAAGTGTTTAGATTTAAATCTTAAAATTTTTGTTTATTTTTTTATTTAGCACTTATTTTAAGTGATAAATCACTTAATTAGAAAAGTGAAAATTTATCACTTTTTCTAATTACTATTATCTAAATGAGGTGTTAAAAATTTTATTTTATAAATATCCCTAAATATAAAAATAATATAAATTTTATCAAATTTTCTAATCAGTATAGTCTAAATGAGGTGTTAAAAATTTTATCCCATAAATATCCCTACATATTAAAATAATATAAATTTTATCAAATTTTTATTTATAGATATTATTTTAATTTATTAAAAGGTACAATTTTGGTATATTTGTGATTGTTTTAGTATTTATTATCAAATTGTTATATTATTTATTACTATATTTATAATTAACATATTAAAATTTGATAAATATTTTTTATAATTGGTAAACTTTTATTTATTTCTAATAATATTTCAAATTAATTAGCTAATAATATGTTGAATAATAACTATTGAAAACTTTGATATCATTATAAATAGCGAGTTTTAAAATAGACAATATATTTGATAGAATTATATTACATATTATAGGGACAGTTTTATTGAAATTTCAAAAGTTATTTATTAGATTGCTAAGGGCATTTTATTTTATTTAATAGTGTAAATTTAAAGTAAAAAATTAATATTTAATATTGTCAGTTTAAAGATCATATTTTTTTTTAAGTTTATGAAATGAAAAACACTTTTATTAATAGAATTATTCTTTTATGATTCAAAATATAGTCCTCAAAATCTAATAGATAAAATACTACTTTTATAATTTTTTTATACAAATTGAAATGGCTTAAACTTGATCTAATTGGAGGAATGAATTTTAAAAATTGATAATATTAATGATATAGTAGTTATACAATAATATCATATGAGTTTATATAATATAATATTAACTATTTAAATGAAAAAAAATTTTATTTAATTTTTGTTAATAATTATTTTTTAAAGGTTGTAAGAAATATAATATTAATTATTTAAATGAAAAGAATTTTGATTTAATTTTATTAACTACTTAATTTTTAAAGGATTGTATAAATATAAATATAAACATTTTACATTTTAACAAAGGTAAAAAAAGTCACATTAAAAGTAAAACATTATCTTACCAATTTTTTTAAGTGGTATATTAAAAAAACAAACAAACATTCTATTAAGTGGTGTAAATTAGTTTTTAAAAAGTGTTTAGATCTAAAAAGTGTTAAGTGTTTGAAATAAACACCACCTAAGTTTGGATATTTTAAACATTTAATATTTAACATTCTTATTTTCATTATTACGGAGGGGTTTTATTTTGTAACTATTAATCTGTTTTTTCCACTCTTAGATTTTTAAAACTCAATAACAAATTGAAGACATTAGAATGAAGTCTTGAAAACCTGCATTTCAAGATAATAAAATTTTTATATTTGAAATAAGTAATCTTTTAAAATATTTCTTTTTATTTCTATTATTTAAATATAATACTGATTTTTTGTTGCTTTAGTTTATTTGATGGTTTGATAAATAATTTTTATCACTTTTTTTTTTAAATTCTATAAAATGCATTATTAATAATTTTGTAAATCTTCATGTTAAAAATAACTTACATTAGTTAAATATGTTTTTATATATGAACTTAAAGTTAGTTTTAGATTTAATTTCTGTTGGAAATATTTATAATAAATCTAAATAAAATAATCAAGTAACAATGCATTGAAGATATAATAAAATATAAATTAGATTAATATAACAATATATTAAATAAATAGAACAAGTAAAGAGATAGAGTAAGAAATATATGGCCTAAGCACTTGGGAGACATGTCCAAGGCATTGTCTTAAAGCCAAAGAGTCTTCCCCTCGTGCGGGTCATATCGGTACTCAAGAGCTACAAGATACAACCCAGTGTTCACAACCTATCTTCTCGATGAGCACGATCACCGGAAGAAAATAACCTGTCTTCATGTGTCGCGATTGCTCAAAATCATAAAATACTCAAAATATATCATATCCATGTTAGAACCTTTGAGACTCCTTTATATAGTAGTCTCTTAGCCAAGTCAGTTACACATTAATTTTCTTGTAACTCCTAAGCCATAATGTTCCTAATAAAAACATGAATGTTACAAATAATAAATGTTGTAACTCATGTTTTTATTATACTTGTAACGTATAAAATTAATCTCAAAATAAATTTTGTAACTTATGATGTCAATGTTTGTTTTAAACCTTTTATCTCCAACAGTACCCCACAAAAGGTTTAAAACTTTAAAGCTTTATAAAATAAAATATCAAGATAAAAATACTCATAAAATAAAAATTATATATAAAGAGCAACCTTCTATTATGCAATGGGTATAGGTACCTTTCAAGTTTGAACCTATATTTAGTGTTGATAGTATTCATTTGAGAAACCTGAGCGAACAAAGTCTTAAACTCGATTTCTTGACCAAATTTTAAACTATCACACACATAATATTGACGAAGACATGGTTTTTGTGAGTTAGCGCTATTAATGGCCATACGCTTAATCTTGATTCTCATGAGAGTTTTAGAGAATAACCCAATTCTCACAGTCGCGGCCCTCATGACGTTCTCACTTAGATGAGTCCTCATAAGGTATATGTGACCTATATCTCATAAGGGTATTTAGCCTTTGGACTCATTCAGGATAAATATCATTCCTAATATCACATATAACAAGCACTTTGCCATAGGGATGAGTAGGATCATATCGCCTCTAAGATATGTCATTATAGTTGTGCTTAACAAGTCACGCAGTATGGATTGTTCCTACCTATTGAACCTCCTTCATGGGATCTCCAATCACAGAGGTTGGGTTACTTCTCTATATGACTCCCTTCGGGCTTAAACACATCCCTCTCGATAATTTAATTAATTAATTAGCATGCTGAAAATCTTTATAATTACACAAAATCTCTCATTGATTTTATCTTTGAGAACTTGTTCCCATTATTTTGATGATTGCTTCCACTAGCTCTCTTAAATAATATTAAATATTTCACAAAAAGAATGTTAGAGAGCATAAGAATATCAAAGGCACAATAAAAAAAATTAAAGAAGTACTTAATCACTTCATAAGTAATAATATTTTCAAACTCATACACAAAATTAATAATCATTTAATAACTTATGATATCATTTTTTTCTCAAAATGTCATAAAAACATTAACAACCATCAAACAAAGAAAACCCCCACATTAAGTAATATTTTAAATACACTAGTAATAACTCCATAAAATATTAATGAACTAATTCGTTAAATTTTAAAACTCATCAAAATAATAACTACACTCAAATTATTGTCATCTTAATTGTACAAAATTAAGAACTAAAATATGAAACCGCTTAAAACTAGAAACTCCCACATTAAAAAGTATTTTGTCAATCCTCACATTAATAAAATATTTATTGCTAAAACTGCAAATATAATATATAGCTCATATATGTATTTAATAATAATCATTAGCATTTATGCTACAATTTCATTCAATACAATCAAATAAATTATCATAATAATCTATTAGCCTTTTTAACATACTCTAGTAATCAATTATTTAGATGTTATCATCTAATATGCATGATAACCACAAGAAACTATGAATTAATAGCACACCATCATGCATATGAGTTTTTAATTAAATATATTGAAAACGCATGCTTTATTGTGTAATAATAATTTGATGCATGCAAGTAACTCATAAAATTGAATTCTTAATCAATAATAATATGCAATAAAGATAAAAGATTATCTTACTCCAAAATAATAACATACTTAATTAGTACCATATAAAATTAATTAAATCATAAATAATCAATATGTAATAAATATCAGTAATAAGAATTTTCATAACTGAAATATTTATTAGAACATAATAAAAACTATTAAAAAAGTCTTAATAATAAAACTATTACACATTACAACTCATTAATATTCTTTGAAATAAATAAGAAAAATTTGAATAACCAGTCACATACCTTCATGTCTTTAACTTAATAAAGATATTTATTTACTTGTGTTGTAAAATAAAGCTTTATTTGGAAAGAAAGTTACACATTGAAGCCACCAACTCTCAAATGCTAATAAGGCTAGATCTGTAAGATAATAGCAATCATCATGTATTTACTATCCAAAGAAGCTTCAAATATGTGAAATTAACTTATATCATGCTCCAAACTAGACATTCATTTCAGTTCTTCATTGCAAGGCAAAATAAAAGAATTTATACAGGCAAGTATATATCACAATACAAACTAGAATAATTCACTAATCATATATAGTATAGTAAGGCTAGCTATATTCAAATTATGAATAAAAATATAAAACATGATAGAGCAAAGATCTACAACATACATTATATGATAAACAAACAAACAAAATAATTAGCAAAATCCATCACACTTCTGATCCTCTCATATTTAAAATATAAATAAAATATAGATAGAGCTAATAGTTATGTAGATGCTTATAGCCGTGGATCTAATAAGAAGTAGAATGTACAAACTATTATGAAATAGTTTGTGTAACATAAGCAATCAAAAAATAAAGGCATAAATATATGCAACCAATTAATATTAACCAAATAACTAACCAATTATATGAGATATTCTTTGGCTTTAGAATATTGGGAATATTTATAATAAATCTAAATAAAATAATTAAATAATAATACATTGAAGAGATAATAAAATATAAATTAGATTAACATAACAATATATTAAATAAATAGAATAAGTAAAGAGATAGAGTAAAAAATATATGGCTTGAGGACTTAGGAGGCATGTCAAAGACATTATCCTGACACTACAAGAAAACGGTGGATATACGGCGACCTTCTACGGGGGTTTTTAAAAACCACCTCAAACACTAAAACGGGCTCGATTTACGTCGGTTTCCAAGCCGCCGTATAAATGCCGAGGAAAACCCAAATCATTTTACCCTATTCCTGCCTATTCTCTCAATTTCCCTCTCATTCTCTCAATTTCGCTCTCGGATTTTCTCGCAAATCTCTCCAATCGATACCCAATCGAGTCTGCCTAATCGATTCTCGCATCATCTCGCATTTTGCCCAATCGATTCTAATCGGTTCTCCTCACATAATTTCTCAATTTCTCGTCGGTTTGGAAATCGCATTTTGCCCAACCATCTTCGCAACCGATTCTGCCTCGCAACTTCAGTTTCTCTTGTCTGCCTCGCAGCTTCAGTTTCTCTTGTCTGCCTCGTAGCCTCAGCTCATCGTTGCTTGCTTGCTTGCTTTACTCTTCAAGTCGTCGTCTTCTCTGCTCGTCAATCCACTGATAACAGAAGATAAGGTGCACTGATTTTCTCTCTAACCTTTGCTTGCTTATTATTGTTGTTGTTGTTATAATTCGAAATTGACAATAATCTAAACTGGAAACTTCAAATAAAATGGATTGATTGTGGTATAATTACTATTCATTTTGACTTATATATTCATTTTGACAGTAATTATAATATTCATTTTTATTGTGGTATAACATATTTTAGCTTGTTTACAAATAAGGTCCTGCTGAATTTTTTAAAACTGACTATTGATTAATGAGAATGCATATTAATTTTAATTTTTTCCTCCTATTTTTCTTTCCTTTTTCTCCTCCATTCTATATTTTTTCCTCTTGAATTTTGTTACCCATTTCTCCCACTTTATTATTTCATCTCAAAAAAAAAAAAAAGCATGTTTAATGGGTGATTATTGATGGATTTTTACTCTGAAAATGGAGCCGCCCAATTTTGACCAAAAGTCAGTATAGGTGGTGTTAGAATTTGAATACATTACTATCATTATCATTGTTATTATAATTATTATAATTATTATGGTTTTAACGCTTGCAAAATCTACACTAATCTATGCCCATCAAACCCTCAATACTAGTATGCTAATTAGCAAGAAAGGTGCCATTCATCCTACATATGTGTACATACATGGCCAATTCTGTACTGCACACCGACACTCGCACACCTGAATTTCTGTGGCCATTTTGGTTTGTTTAGCTTACTTTATTACAATTCCACAGTCAATAACTCACATTTTTAATCACAACAATCTCAGTCCACTAGGACCACTACAGTCAATTGCTTCTTGTTGGCAATTACTGCGTCTATTATCTTTTAAAATATTAATGGTTGCTCTTCTCTTTCGGTGCTGTGATCTTATCTACTGCAATCTTAGGACTGGTTGATGAGTTCAATAATCTTTGTGAAGGTAGAATGAAATTAAAGAAAATAGATTTAATTCTATGTGAAATCTTAACTCTATGGTGAATGAGACTTGTAGTTCTTCACAACACATGAACTTTCTTCTTATCGAATATGAACAACCTCCTGCAGAGTTGTGCCGCCTGAGCTTTTGTTTCCACCCATAGTGATATTTATGCTAGAATCTGCCATCTTGGGTTCCCTGGGTTGCATTTGCATGTTATTGTTTGCTAGATCTACTGCAGATGAGTTACTGGACGGCTTGTTGATGGTTGAAAATATTGGAGGTCTTCCCAGTTTGAAGTTTTATTATCTGCAGAATATTGCCTTTGTTTTTGTTCAGTTTGAAGTTTGATCTTGATTGCATAAATTAACCATGTGCATATAACAATATTATTTCAATCTAGTATTATATGGGAAAACTCTCCAATCTCCACAAAAATAATTTTTATGGAGAAGTTTTATTATTCTAGTTTTTGAGATCTCTCTTATATATTGAACTCATCAACTAGTGGATATTGTACGCTAATTGTTTTGATGAATTAATGATCTTAAAACATTAACCCGCTGTGGCATTTAGGACTGCAATCTTTCTCTTATTTCAGCCTATAATTAACTGTAATTATATGAATTAACCCGCTGTGGCATTTTATTTGAAGTTTGTATGTAGATTTTTCTCTGTATGTAGATTTTTCAAATTGGAATAATAGTAAAGTTACTTAGATATCTGTATGTAGTTAACTGCAATCTTTCTCTTTATGTGGATTTTTCATATGTGGATTTTTCAAATTGGAATAATAGTAAAGTTACTTAGATATTTGTTGTTTTTATCATGTGGAGCAAAGCAACTTTGCTCACGAGTCATAATCTGACCTCTCACTTTGCTTATTTTTTTGCTCATTTCCATAACCCTTTTCTTAAGTAATGAACAAATGTTGGGCAAAGCAATAAACATGACCTTCAATCTACCACCTCTTTCATCTTTGTTATAAAGGAAAAGCTAGTATAGAAGGTGACATAAAGTGTGAATAATTCCCTGCTTCCTTTTCTTTTTCTTTTGCATGATATTTAAGATTCACATAGTGCGTTCCAGGAATCTCACAAAGCAGTTTAGTGAAATGTATTTGTCGAAGCAAAAAATTTTATTCAACTTGGCATTTGCATCCACAAACTCAAACATTAGTGTAGGTTACGATATGATACTATCCACGCATATTTAATATTTTTATTACCTTAAAACTAAGCATAATTGAGTGAACCACCACCAATAGAAACAGGCTAAATAGTGTGGAAAGGGAGAGAGATAAGGTGTGATTATTTTCAGATCTGATCTGGGAGAGAGATAGGCCTCCTGAAAGGCTATCAACTTTGTTATGTGAATATATTTTGCTAATAAAACATGCTGCCCTGTTTTTCTCTCATCGCTCTTCTAAAATTCTATTAGTTTGGTTGCTGTAAACTGTTCAATCTCCAGATTTCCTTCAATTCTCAGACCAAATAATGTACTATTTCTACTGGAATTCTATCAATTGTCTGCTCCCTTTATATTCTGTATTTTAGATCTGTAAATGCTTTATAGACTGTGGCTTTTGTAAGTGTGGATTCTCTCATGATTCATGTAATCATACTTCTATCATGTAAATGCTTTATAGACTGTGTTCGAATGTGTCTTTCTTTTCATACAAAGAACACTGACCTGAAAAGCAAATAGAAGAACACTGACATGAAAACGAAGAAGTTCACAGCAGTAGCAAACAATGCACTGCAGTTCATACATTTAATATTCTATTTATCCTATTTGTTTCTCTCTGTCTGCACTGATTGAATTGTATTTCTGTCCATTATTTTGCTGCTCTTTGTGTGTCTTTGAGAGTGTTAAAAAAGGTTGAAAAAAATTCTGTTTTTATTTTATGTATACATCAACTTAAATTCTTTTTCTTTTATTTCTTTCTGTAGGTTGTCAGATTCCATTTGTTGGATCAACCTGCCAACATATTAATTAATTGAAAAGAAGCAAGCTGAAGACACAGGTGTGGTGACTGATTATCAGGTCTGAATAAGTATACAACATTATATACAAGTTTGCATGCTTTTCTTGCAATTACGGCTAACTGTTGGAATTTTTAGCATCCAATACTATCTTTCTGGTTTAAACGATGCAAGACAAAACTAGATGTAAGGCGTCTAGTATCCGAGGGCAATTCACTGATTTTATAGTGTGATGCCAGTAATCTTTTCCTTTCTTACTGGCTCTTTTTTTATAGTACTTCAATTAGAAACAGGCCAGCACGATCCCCACATGAATAGCACACAGAGGACCAAATGACCATCATGCGTAGGCCTAAGGAATGGATCTTGAGTAGGAAGTGATTGTGCATATTATCACCTGACAGAGAAATTACAAGATTCACAGTTAAATATTTTTTTTCTGATAATAAACATAGAAGCAATTTGTTAATGAAACAGAGAAGTAATGGAAATTGTTAAAGCACCTGTCCAGTCATAAAATTTACAGGTTACAAATGAACTAAACGCTCAAACTGATACAGCATCTCACTCTTAAAGTTACCCAAAGTTCAACGTGATCAGAAGCTTTATCAAAATCAATTTTGAAAACAAGGCCTTCCTTCTTTTCATCCAATGCTTATTCCTCTTAGTCACTAAAACCATGTCAAGACAACGTTTGCTTTCCTCTTAACAAAAGCCACTTAGATTTCTATGAGCAGGCTTGGAGTTTTTATAAATGTGCCTTTCTTTTCTCATTCATAAAATGAAAATGTGCATAATACTATCTTAATGCAGGTTGATTTTGATGATTCCATCTTGGGGATTGCACTGGCCTGGGACCTGAGACCGTGCCACTGTATATTGGTGAGTGAGATGAAGGAAATTGTATTGGTTTCTACTAACAATATATACTGGAAGATGGTTTTTATGTTTTTCAACACGCAATAGACCATACATCTTCTTATACCTTCTTCTGTTCAGAATACAATGTGAATCACATTCACAAATTCCAAGTTTTTTTTTCTTGTTTTCTAATTGAATTCAAAATAATTGGTTTTACATCTTAAATGATGTAATACTAGTTTATGAAATTATATTATTTGTCATATTTGTTCAATATTCATTTGGTAATCATGAAACAAATTATATGGCTTAGAAACAAAACTTGAGATTCATACTACTATTTTTATAAACGCACATCAGACGCAAACCTGAGATTCATCTTGTCCTGGATAGTAATGTGTTGTAGCTGCTGTTTACAGCTTATTACATAGACTCTTGGCAAGCTTGGTTTATATTATTATTTTCTCAGCTGTGACTTGCCTTTAATTTGTCATATTTGAGGGGTAGCTTGAGAGTGAAAAACTTATGAAAGGGGAAGGCTACTTCCTTTTCCTTATTTTCATTTTCATTTTTTCAGTTATAGGTAACCAAACTTGTATTGCATTGTAAAACAGTTTTACATCTCATTTATAGTTATAATCTCTTTCCTGATCTGGTTTAGTAATACCATTGACTTGTGTTCAGTTTATAGGTTGTAATATTGTTTTTAGAAAAATCTGTATTTTCATTCTTTGTTACAGTGTTCGTTCTATCACATGCCTGTTTGGTTAAAACTTCATTTATGCAAGTAGGATCACAAATTAAGTTATAGCTCACATATTCATGTTTGTGATTTTGATTGTTAAATATACTTTAACGATGTGGCTCATTTGCCTCATTTGCTGGGAAGTGATCATAGTGTTATGCCTCATTTGCCCATCCAAATGGAGAATTCACTGATGAAACTTGATGAGGATATTTTAGAATTCACAAAGTTATGTTTTGATCATTTAAATGACATAAGCTCAGTATTTGGAGGCAAAATGTAGTTCACTGGCTCGCTTATTCACCTCATACGCAAAGTTATATTTTGATTATTAAAAATTTAAACTTTAATTTATGCTGAAAAGAGTTTAACAGTTAAGGAAAATCAAAACAAAATTGTTATTTTAGTCCTTCTACTAGGTATTTCTAATTTATTTAAATATTTTTGGAAATAATTTATTAATATCTATTTGCAAAAAATGTAATGCCTTTCTTCTTTGTAAATGTTTGCTTTCAGGACATAAGAAATACTTTCTTACTTTCCTCCAACAATTACATTTGGTTGATTCCTGCTCTTAACGGCAAACCAAAAAAGGCGTTGGTGAACCTGCTATATTGAGTATCACAGGTGAATTTTAATTTTAATTGCTCTATTTATCTTTTCTTTTTTGTTATATCTACATGAATGCTGTGAACTGATAGCTTTTTCCTTCCATTAGTTATTCTATCCCACATTTCACCCTTACATATCACAATAAGCATGAGCACGCAATGCACTGCATGTATTCTTTCTTTGCTTCATTCTAGCTGCAAGCCTCTTGCATCGATCAGAATATTATTACCCTAAAGTTAAAAGTTTCAAATTCGTTAAAAATTGCCAGCCCATTAAGCTTCATTCTATGTGCAAGCCTCTTGTATCAATCAAAAAAATATACCAGCCCAAAAATATGCCACAACAAAAGCAAAATAGGCAGCCCATAAAATCCAAAAAAATATAAAAATAAAAGACACCACCCCACTAACCCCAAAAAGCATAAAAAAAAATAGACAACTAATCCAACAAAATTACCTAGAGTCATCCAGTAAACCATAAAGGAATGTGCACTACACCACTAAAGCAACCAACAAAAACATCATAGCCCACTTTTCTAACCCTCATTCCTAATTAAGTTTAATGGGTAGCCCATAAAACCTGGATACATTAGTCCACTGAACCGAACCCACTATTCCCAAATTATAGAAAGGAAAAGACACTAGCCCACTACCCAAAAAATTCTAAGTTAATAGTTAATATTGTTAGTAACTATTGAATTTTATGGTTTGTATCTCTTTGTTTATTATTATCATTATTTTGTTTTGTCTATGTTTGTTATTCATGCTTAGAAATTGTTCAATAGTTATTATTTGACCTATCTTGATATGGATTACATCTACTTTCTTTAAGGAACATACCCATGGATAAGAGTTGGATTGACTTACAAAATCGATGTTGTCAAGCATATTTCAGAGGGGTTGAGGGATTTTTAAATTTTGCTTTTGGCAATCTAGTTAATGATACTAGAATTTTATGTCCATGTAAGAAATGTCACAATCGATATCGTTTGGATAGGTACACAGCAAGAGAGCATTTAATTTGTACTGGGTTTCTTAGAAAATATAAAAGGTGGACCTTACATGGAGAACAATATACACCTCCTGAGTCTGACCAACCCAACCAACCCAACCAACATTTTGAGGTTGGTTGTGATTCCACTGTGGGTGATGATATGGTCGAAATGATACATGAAGCCCTTGGGATTTCGAATAATGATTTTGGTGAAGGTAGTAGTCATTCATTGGATTAAGAAACTGAGAGATATTTAAAACTTCTTCAGGAGGCAGAGTGTCCCTTGTATCCAGGTTGTGAGATTTTTACTTCACTTTCATTTATTGTTCAACTTTTGCAATTGAAAGTGTTGCACGGATGGACGGACACTTCAATGACAAAGTTACTAAAACTGTTGAAGAAAGCCTTTTCAGAAAAATCCAAAATTCCTTCTTCATATTATAAGGCACAAAAGATAACTACTGACTTGGGGTTTACATACCAGTCTTGGGATGCTTGTCCTAACAATTGTATGTTGTTTAGAGGTGAGTTTGGAAATTTGGATAGGTGTTGCATATGCCATAAGTCTCGATATAAGAACTTCGATGAGGTGAATGATGCATCAAATCCTAATGGTAAAATTGCTGCAAAACAAGTAAGATACTTTCCATTAATTCCTAGGTTGCAAAGATTATTCATGTCTTCAAAAACTACTTCTCTAATGCGATGGCACGCAGAAGATCGTATTAAAGATGGTGTGCTAAGACATCCCACTGATAGCCCTTGTTGGAGAACTTTTGACGAAAAGCATCCTGCTTTTGCTGCTGATTCTCGTAATGTTAGACTTGGATTGGCAGCCGATGGATTTAATCCATTCAGGACTATGTCCATAGCACATAGTACATGGCCTATTGTGTTGATGCCATACAACTTACCTCCTTGGTTGTGTATGAAAGAAACTTTTTTCATTTTATCTGTGCTAATTGATGGTCCAAAAGGTCCTGGAAATAAAATTGATGTCTATATGCAGCCATTGATTGATGAATTAAAACAATTATGGAGTGAAGGTGTACTAACCTGTGATGCATCGTGTCAACAAATGTTCAAGCTACATGCAACATTATTATAGACTATCAATGACTTTCCGGCATATGCTAATCTATCGGGTTGGAGCACTAAAGGTAAGAAAGCATGTCCTTGCTGTTTGGAAAATACGGTATCTAAATGGTTGTCTCATAGTAGAAAATTCTGTTACATGGGTCATCGGCGATACTTGCCCAGTACTCATAGATTTCGAAGGGATAGGATATCGTTTAATGGGAAAGCGGAATTAGGACACCTCCAGGTTGCTTGTTTGGTGTTGATGTAAAAAGACAATTAGAAAATGTTCTAACCGAATATAAGATAGAAGACCTTCAGAGAAGAGTGAATAATTCTGAAATGACAAATAAAGCAAACATTTGGAAGAAAAAAAACATTTTCTTTGAACTACCATATTAGGAGCACAACTTGATTAGACATAATCTTGACGTCATGCACATTGAGAAGAATATATGTGATAATATACTCCAGACATTGTTAAGGGATTCAAGGAAATCAAAAGATTCTTTGAAGGCTCGACTTGATTTGGTGGATATGAAAATTATGAAAGCACTACATCCTCAACAACGCGGTGCTAACAAATTGTATTTATCTCCTGCATGCTTCTCAATGAACAAAGATAATAAAGATGTCTTTCTTAGTGTGTTGAAGAAAGTGAAGTTACCAGATGGTTATACATCAAATATTTGATGGCGTGTTCACATGAAAGAGCAGAGCATTTCAGGTTTGAAAAGTCATGATAATCATATTTTGATACAACAATTGCTTTCTCTTACTGCTCGAAGGGCTTTGCCAAAAAATGTTGTTGTTACTTTGATTGAGTTAGCAAACTTTTTCAAGCAACTGTGCTCCAAAGTGAATACTGCAGCTGACTTAAACTCTATTCAACATCGAGTTGTGCTTACACTGTGCCATCTTGAGAAAATTTTTTCACCTTCATTCTTTGACATAATGGAGCATTTGCCCATTCATCTTGCTCAAGAGGCATCTTTAGCGGGACCGGTACAATTTCGATGGATGTATCCTATTGAAAGGTATTATTAAGTCACATGTTACCTAATGTTCTTTTAACTTCCATTCTTATCAACGAATATATATTTAGAAATCTTTTGGATTCTATAGGTACTTACTAACATTGAAGAGATATGTGTGCAATCGTGCACACCCAGAGGCTTCTATTGCTAAGGGATATCTACTGGAGAAGTGCATAAATTTTTGCTCAACATATCTTGATAAGGTCGAAACTAAAATTAATCGAGGACCCCGAAATAAGGATGGTACCTCTAGTGAAGGAGAGCATTTTGAACTTGATCATGTCGCTTGGGTTCAAGCACATAGATATGTGCTAGTTAATACACCTTATATTGATCCCTTTCGAGAGTAAGATATGCATCATCATTTCTTTTTCTAAGCAACTTAGTGAAGTTGACTTGCATAGTTAGTAATGTCTTTTGATGTCTTCTCACACAGGAAGCATCTAAATGAACTTCAACGACAAATGCCCAATTCTACTATTCATGAAATCCATAAAGAACATAACAAAACCTTCCTTGAATGGTTTCGAAGTCATGTAAGTGTTAGTTATCTATTGAAGTGCTACCATTATACTGACTTTCGATTCTAACTATGTGTTCCTATAGGTTCACTCCTTACAAGAGACCTCAAATGTATCATTGTCCAAGGAAATCATCAATTTAGCTAATGGGCCTAAATCGGGCGCACATCGTTATAAATCTTATATTGTTAACGACTTCAAATTTCGAACCAAAGACACCGATAAGCACAAAACAACTCAGCAATGTGGTGTTATTTTGAAGGCTGATACCATGAGCTATGCTAGTGCACGAGATAAAAATCCTCTTTCAGGCAGTGTTACATTTCTTGGAGTGTTAACATATATAATTCAAATTCGTTATGTCAATGACATGACTTTTATGTTGTTCAAGTGTGATTGGGTTAATAATCGGATTGGAAAGAAGTGTGATGAATTTGACTTCACGATGGTTAATTTTAATCATCTATTATATAAAGATAATCATATGGATGATGAACCTTTCATTTTAGCATAATAAGCTAAGTAAGTTTGTTATATTCAAGATCCAATGGATGAAGATTGGCATGTTGTGCTTAAAATGACAATGAGAGATACATATGATTTCAATTCCAAAAGTTCATCTACCGCAAACATGGTGCCACAAGTTGAGCTATATACACAATAAGAATTTGATGAAAGAAGTTATTTTCGTGAGGAAGATGTTCAATGGGTTAGGCAAGGAGTTGAAGGCACAACAATTATCATCAATATAAAAGACAATGATGATGGGATGGATGATATTGATTGACTACTCTTTTGGGCATGCTCTTTTTTTTTTGCTGTCATTTTGTATCTTATTTTGGTTTTGCGGGGCATTTGTCATAGATCCTCCCTCGAATGGGTGTAACAACAATTTTTTATGAATGAAGTATATATATATAGTTTGTTCTTTTTTGTTTTTCTTAAACGGATTGTGATTTTTTTTATATGCATATGTTTCATATTATGATATATACAAAATGATGTTAACATGGTTTTCTATTTTTGTTTTTTTGTAGGTAACTATGCCACCAAAGAGATATCGAGACATCTCAATGGAGAGTATAATACAACGGGAAGCAGCATCTAGATGACAATCGATATCTTCCCAAACTCAGACAAATAACGGAGAGCAAGGTATGTACATAAATAAGATTGCTTTACTAATTAATATTTAAAGTTGTTTTCTCATTTGTTTATTTGTTTTTTAGATGATGGTGGTACGTCAAAGGTTGTAAAAGGTCGTGGATCAGCTCGCACTATTCGTGAGTGGGGAACAGGGCAAAGGTTGCATGTAGAGTTTAACTCTCAGTGGCAACCAATAAATGCAAACAAAGATAAATTTACCTCCCAACTTGGAATCATAGCAAAGAATGGCAACATGGCTCCACTGACTTGTCTGCGGGGCAAAACATGCCACAACATCTCTTAGATGACATTTGGAAAGAAGTAAAGGTGAGTAATTTATATGAAATTGTTGGGCTATAACATATTTTTTGGTATCTATATTAATCTATTATGATTTGTGGTTGTAGGATAATACAGATGTTCCTGATGAGTATAGAGTTCATTGTCTAAAAGTAGTTGGGAATCTTTGGAGGGATTGGAAAGCTCGTGTCAAGAGAGAGTATTACAAGAAATTTGATACAGATGAGGACCGGTTAGCTTTCACTCCTCCTAGAGTTAACTCGGACAAGTGGCATATTCTTGTAGCTTATTGGGGGACGAGATAAGCCAAAGTATATGTCTTTTTCAACACATGATATATATATCCAAATAGTTATTTGTAAGTAGTTATAAATTCTGTAATACATAAACTTTTGAAATTGTTTGTATTATAGGAAGTTGTAGAGAAGAATAGGGTAAACCGTGCACAACAGGTTGCACTTCATCGAACAGGTCGTACATCGTTTGCCCAGAAGCGAGAAGAGGTAAGTTTTGCATAACTATGTATATGTCTTTATCTATATGCTATTTATTTATTAGTTATGAAGATGCTACTTCAATTGAGATATGAAGGAAGTAGTTGTCTTTCTATTATGTTACCATTGTATTGCTAAGAAATGGGATGTTTTTATTTTTTATGATGTTTTTGGTAAGTAACTTCACTTTCTAAGTACTTGTACATCATGATAAAGCTTTATATTTGTTGTTTTCTTTTCGTTTTTTGGTTAGATGATAAGAAAGGGCGAACAAACTGATCGTATTAGTGTCTTCATCAAAACTAGAACAAAAAGTAATGGAGAAATAGGTGATGATGAAAGTGCAAAAATAATTGTAAGTTCTCCAATTTTTTGAACCTATATATTCATCTAGTATGTACGAATTTATTTTGCTTATTGTTTTATCTTCTTTAATTTGTTATTTGTTTTGATAATGTTGAAGAGTCAATTTAATGAGGGTTTGTCTCAATTTACACAAGTGCAACAAACTCAACAAGTGAGAGAAGAGGTATTTGGAAATGTAATGGGACCTGATAATCGTGGCTATGCTCGGACATACGGTTATGGTCTATCACCAATTGACATTCACGGATGCAACAGCTAATCTGATAATCAATTGAGGGAATAGTTTAGTGCCTTACAACAAGTAGACAACAATTTGAATGCTGCTCACAACAACTTGTAGGAAGAATACAACAACTTGAAGATGACGCATGCTGAAGTCCTTTCCTTTCTACAAGAGACGTTTCCAAAATTTGCATATCGGCATGCAAATAGATCGATATTCACATATTTCCATAAAAGTTAAAAGTTTCAGATGATTCATTCTTTAACTTGCGTTTGGTATTCTTTTTTCTGAATAGGTTCCAAATGCTTCAAGTGGACATCAAAGTCGTTTTCACCGTGATAGTCATGGAACAAATAATATCACACGTGACACATCAGATGAGGAACATGAGTACGTATAAACAATCTTATTTGTTCAAATGAATATTATCTAAGTTACAAATTTATTCTTGCAGGTAAGTTCAAGTTTTGTGGTTTACACTTATGTGGATGTTGATGAACTATTAGAGATGTTTAACTATTTGCTTGTTAGATGTTAAACTATGTGAATTATGATACAGTTACATTTGATTTGTTTATTACAATATGTTTAAAACCACTTAAATGAGATGCTTTTGTATTTCGTTTGTTCTTATGTTAATATTGAATGCATATAATTATTGAAATGTTATGTAATAATATTTTTTTAGGCAGCTGAACTCAATTTGTGAACAGCAGGTACGGATTAATTTAAAAAAAAAAGTTGAAAAAAATAAAAAAGCTTTTTACGGCAATTCCAGAACCGTCGCAAATAAATATCGTAGCAAACATATACGGCAGTTCATGGTCCTCGCAAAAACGTTTTATACGGCGGTTACGTTGTTCGTCGTAAAAAGGCCACCTTTTGCGGCGGTTCTATGTTTGTTGTTAAAAATGTTTTTACAGCGGTTATTATGTTCGTCATAAAAAACTTATTTGCGGCAGTTTATAATCGCTGTAAAAGGGTGTGGCAAAAACAAAATTAATTTCGTAGAACCTTTTTACGACGAACCACAAAACCGCTGTATCAAATTATTTACGGCAGACAAAAACTACCGTAAAAGCTTTTACTGCAGTTGTTTTTATGGCAAACAGAAACCGCCGTAGAACCGCCGTAAAAAACCTTTTACGGCAGTTTTTGTCCGTTGTAAATAGTGTATTCTGTTGTAGTGTAAAGTCAAAGAGTCCTCCCCTCGTGCTGGTCATATCGATACTCAAGAGCTCCAAGATACAACCCAGTGCTTAAAGCTTATTTTCTCGATGAGCACGATCACCGGAAGAAGATAACCTGTCTTCATGTGTCTCAGTTACTCAAAATCATAAAATACTCAAAATATATCATATTCATGTTAGAACATTTGAAACTCCTTTATATAGTAGTCTCTTAGTCAAGTAAGTTACAAATTAATTTTCTTGTAACACCTAAGCCATAATGTTCTTAATAAAAATATGAACGTTACAAACAATAAATGTCGTAATTCATGTTTTTATTATACTTATAATATATGTAAATGTTTGTTTTAAACCTTTTATCTCTAACAATTTCAGCCCCCATAAGCCTAAAATCCTGGCCTTGCCCCTGGAGGCCATATTTATAAAATCCGTTGGCTACTAGAATTAATTATAATTTTGATTCCAATTTTACCCTTGAAAACAAATAAGTTCTGTAATTCAATTATGAAATTCTTCTTATTTGCTAAAAATAGTTACTGACGGAATTCGGTGGGACGTCAATGTTATAAATATCATATAACATTTTTATTATTTTGTAGGGATAATATTACTGCTGACCCTGAGGTTTGGGCCTCCTTTTTGTCCCCTAGGTTTTGGAAATGGCTTCCAAACCCTCCCATTACCCTTTTACCGTTAAAAAAGATGACTGATGATGTAAAGACTATTATACCTATCTGACATTTTTCTGACACACCACAATCAATTAATTTTGCTATTTTTTTCATATTTACATTTGTGAAAATGTTGTGGATAAGCCTAAGGTTTTAGTTAATGTCCTGCCAGTCAATTGTCGTCACCCTTTTTCCTTTCTTCATTTTTTTCCTCCCTAGACTTCTCCAGAAATACCCAGCACAAGCTATCACCAGCCGTCTTTTTCTTCCTTTATTTTTTGTCTTTTTTTTTTCCGCCATAAAAAACTTACAACAAAATCCATTTTCTTATTATTTTTTTTCCTTTTCTTCCTCCATAGACCTCCAACAAAAACACCCACCACAATTCATCACCAACTTTGTCACAATCAATGTAAATAAATCACTAATTGAATCCATCAAATTTATAGAACTGAACCTATCAACTTGAATCCATTTTAACACCCTTTTTGGAAAATAAAATACTCATTAAAACCCGTTCTCAATCTCCTCAATTTCTTTTGCTCATCCAATGACCAAAACCCAGATCAACTTCAAGCCTAAGAGTGTATGAATAATAGAACCAACAACAAAGAAAAAACCTCAATGAATAAAAACCAATAAACTTCGCCACCGTAAACCACCATCACCACCACCTCCAGCAAACACTGTAAGTGTTGCAAAATTAAATAAAAACCGTACTGTTTCAAAAAGAATCTAATTAAAATAAAAACCCATTCCAAAACTAAAACCCAATTCCATTGTTGCAACTGCTGCTTGCCTACACCAGATGGCTTTTGGGATGTTTCAATTGCCATAGAAATCTTAGATCTAATGCGTATTCAAGGAGGTTAATCAAGTTATGGGGGCATCCAAGAGTTTTAGAGGCGATTGACAAGTAAGAATGGGATGGCAATGGTGACCCACTGTTTGCGTCGGTGGCTAATGAGTTAAGGAATCTGGAAAAAAATTTTGCTAGAATGCATGAGTAGGGTACATCTATTTTTTTTTTTTCAATTGATTTGTTTGAAAAAAAACTAAGAGATGAAGATGAAAAACCAGCGGACACAGGAGAGAGAGAGAGAGAGTGGTTCGGCTCTCAGGAAAAAAGAAACAACAAGAAGAAGAAAGAGAAAAGAAAAAGGAATAAAAAAAAAAATAGAAAGAAAGAGAAAAAAATAGAAAAAAAATAAAAAAATAATATAATTGTACCTACCACTTTCTTTACAAGTCAAAGGTTTTACACGTTTTTGAAAAACTGTCCTTGTTAATTTACAAGTATATCCCTCTTGCAACTCACAGCAACAAAACGGAGATGATTGTAGGGTCAATGGAAGCTATTTCCGAAACCTAGGGGACAACAGGGACGATCGGGCCAACCTCAGGGTCACCAAGGGATTATCCCTATTTTTTTATTGATTTTATTAAAGATGTAATCACTATTTGATCCTGATATTAATTTTTAGGACTCAATCCTAAACATACACACAATAATGCTATTCTCTCTAGATAAAACCCCAAAATTATGATTACAATAATATGAAATTAATTAATTAATGATCCAAAAAGATAGAGTAATGATTTAAAACAATAGGCAATATTGAGATATATTTCAATTTACATAATTATGAAATCTTTGATGATTAAGGGAATTAAGATAAATATCAAAGATGGAATTGAATTATACCTTTTATGAAAGAATTTGTTCTCTCTCTCTAGGGTTTCAACTTCATTTAACGCCACTTTCTTTCCTAGAAGCTAAGAATTATAAAGTTGTGTTGGTTCTTCTTTTATTTCTAAATTTAGTCTTGATATTAAGTATTAAAAGATAAAAAAAACTTCATCAGTAAATATCAACAAAATCAGTGATTATTATTTCATAAAACTTAGGAAAGGAAAATGTCAATTAATAGAACATTGGCAAGAAGGTAAAGGTTGTCTATCTTTTTATGTATTTTCAATAATATTATTAGGTATACAAACTATTCATGTAAATATTTTAAAGTAAATTCGTGTAACATCATTGTTAGTTCCACGCGTAGCACATATGGCATGTGCATTACACATTAGTAATTTAATTTGTCATCATGTGATAAAAATATTAAATGTGGATATTTTGCTAATCTCATTTATTTTATATATATATATATATATATATATATATATATATATATATTTTCTATTAGGAGAATTGTAACTAGAATATGATAAGTTTGGATTTAGTATCCTAGTTGAACAGGAAATATATTTGCATTAATTATCTCTTATTAGATTAGGATATTATTTAAGTATTTTACTTTACTTAGCAGAGTATATTATTATTTCCTATAATGTTTGATTAATATCTAAATTTTTCTTATTAGTTTTATTGAGATTCTACAAGATTATGATAAGAATTGCAATGGATATCAAATACTATAATAAAGCCATCTTCATAGCTTTTGGAGTAAGACATTCAACACATTCAAGGCAAATTAAGAGAGAGCAAGCAAGAGCAAGTTTTAGTGTGCCTTTTATTTGTTTTTTTATGTCTTGTGTAAAGCTTTGAGCTTTGATCAATTGTTATAGATTGTGTGAGCTTAAGGGAGTTGAGTAATCACATGTGTCTGTACCAATTACAGGTGTTATGTTATTCTTAACTATGTTTAGTTAAGATAGTCGCGACAGAAAAGAGTAGCATCAGAAGAGTGTGTGAAGGACTATGGTTGTGGTCGAGGTTGATCAAGTTTACATAGATTAGTTTAGTGAGCGAGGGGGTGTCCACCATTGTAAAGAGTCCTAAGTCGAGTGTAAATACATACAACATAATGGACTGTAACTCTTGTTGCCCGTGGATGGAGGTTGGTTATAACCGAATCACGTAAAAATCTTGTTTCGATTTACGTTATTATTTTCAGTTATATTATACGTAACTACCATACACTACAAAAACTTTCAATTGGTATTAGAGCAGGTACACTAACATATTAGTGTAGATCAGATTTCTTTTTTTTTTTTTTGTAGGTATGGAAGGATTAAGGACAGTAGGATTAATCACTCAATCACCATTACTTGAAGATGCAAACTATACTTATTGGAAAGTCAAGATGAGAGCTTTTATTAAATCAATTGATGAGAGAGTGTGGACAAGCATTGTGCATGGTTGGACACCCCCTACAAAAATCAATGAGGCTGGGCAACAGATTGACAAACCACAGAATGAGTGGAGTGAAGCTGAATATCGATTAGCCGGATGAAATCCCAAAGGCATCAATGCTATTTTTAATGTTGTTAGCCTTCAATAGTTTGAATTGATTTCAAAGTGCACCACTGTAAAAGAAGCTTGGGATATCCTTGAGGTAATGAATGAAGATATTCAAAGGGTTATAGAATCTAAGTTTGCTTACTTTGACTTCTAAATTTGAGAACTTAGTTATGCATGAAGAAGAAACCATTAGTGATTTTCATACTAGACTTTGTGCAATTACTAACTTTGCTTATATGCTTGGTGAGGAATATACTGAGGCTAAAATTGTTGGCAAGATACTTAGATCTTTACTGAAAAAAAATTTCAGCCTAAGGTCACAGCTATCGAAGAAAGCAATAATATGAAATCGTTGCGAGTTGATGAGTTGATTGGGTCTCTTCAAGCATATGAGATGGGTCTAAAGTCAAGAAGGAGAGAAAAGAGTGTTGCCTTTGTTACTTCTTTAGAAAAAGGAGAAAAAGATAACAGAAATCTTGATGATTCCATTGATGAACTTACTCATTTGACAAAGAGTTTTGTCAAATATATGAAGAAAAATCTCAAGAAGAAAAATTCAGAGAACTTTGATGTTAGAAAATTTTTTTAAAGAGCTTGCAAAGAAAAATCAATAAAAGATTGAGAGAAAAGGTCAAATTCAATGTTCTGAATGCAAGGGATTTGGGCACATTCAATTTCAGTGTCCTATTTACAAGAAGATAAAGAGTTTCTATGCAAAATGAAGTGATGATGACTCAGAAACAGATAAAGAATACTCCAACAATTTTTTAGCATTCAATGGAACTGTTTCAAATAAAGAGCAAACAGTTGTGTCTAACATACTTGAAGATGTTGTGTGTAATGTTACAGAGCAGAACAGATCAAACAATGTTGAATCAAATGTTGGAAGGATACTGAATACTATGGAGAACTTCAGGAGGCATATAATGCACTTTATAAGATGTGGAAGATGCAGAAAATATAGATAAAAACTCTTTTGAATGAACAAGACATACTCAAGAGTGAAATAGTATCTGCAGATGAAAAAAATCATAAAACTGGAAGCTGCTATGATAGACAAGATAGAATGTATATCCAAAAAATTACTGCAAAATTGGATGAGGCAAACAATTGCATTAATCAACTCAATTTAAGCTCAGCAAAGCTGATCAAATTTTGAGTTTAGGCCGTGATAACTCCATCAAAAATGGTCTGGGGTATGATGAAAAGAATGTCGCTTCAACATCAAAAATAGTGTTTTTTAAAGCTTTAAATTCCAGTAACACTTTTTATTAAAGCTTTAAAGATATGACTGATCTTGCTTCCCCAATGAGTTCTTTCATTTCAAATCCAGAAAAGGTAAGAAAATTTGTTTCTACTTGCTATTTTTGTGGTGTTAAAAGTCACATTAGACCTAGGTGCTATAAATTGTAAAATTTTTTAAAGAAAAAAGCAAGTCAGTTCAGACAATCATATAAGACACAACAGGTTTGGGTGAAGAAACATGAAACTCACTGCAAAGTTACTGCACTTAATGTTTCTTTTAATGGTGATTATGCTTGTTCTAAACATGTGATAGGAAATAAAAAGTATTTGAAAAATTTTAGTAAGACAAGTGATGACAACTAGTGTTGTTTCGAAACTTATTGACTTAAAGATTTTCGCATTGAACATGTTTCATCTGAGAATCATCTAGTTGACCTGTTTATATAAGCACTAAGATGCATTGAGATTTGAAAAATTGAGAAAGGACATTGGCACTTATCAATGACTTGAATTATAACAATGTTTAGTTATATTATTTATATCTATAGCATCATTAGTCTATTTATAATTAAACATGCTTGAGTTATTTTATTGGTATAATTTTGCTGGTAATTTCATGTTAAATATAGAGAGGCTACCAGTATATGATGTGTGAAAGTCATCCATTGAGAGTAACTTCAATGTATCTTGGAAATATATTGAGGACACCACTCAAATAGAAAAGGGTTACCTCTATACATGTGTCAAAGCTATTGTATTAATTTAGAAAATTCACATTGAGATTAAGTTTTGTGTGTGTAAGAAGCATGCTCAAGTTAACCACTTAACTGGATTAAGTGATGAAATAATAAAAAATTATTTATGTTTGATATTTATCAACAACTCTGATACATGCTTGGTTATAAAAAGATTATATGATGTCCAGATATTTCTGTTATGTGAATTTTGCTGTTTTCAGTTATGATTTGTACAACGTAAGATCAATGCTTTATTTCTAACTCAGTTTGATTCTCTTAAATGTATTTTGATGTGTCAAAAGTACCAAGTCAACAAAATTAATTTGAGGGGGAGTTTTTTTAGTTGCAGGAATACTTGATTTAATTAGTTTCTTGGTTTTAAAAATTTTTATTTTAACGTTTATACACAAATTGAAGAGGTGAACATTTAGATAGGGGGAGTTTTTTTTTTTCGTTTGTTATTTTAATTTCTTTTAGACTTTGACACTTGTTCAGAAAATAAGGGGGAGAAGTATGGATGTTTCTGGTGTTATTTGATTGTTTCTTTGTTTATTATAAGTTGTTATTATAGTCTTTGTTTCTGTGTTTTAATTTTAATACTCATGCATTTTTTTTAACATTTAGATGTTTTCATCACAAGATGCTAAAGGGAGAGATTGTTGGCTCCACGCATGGCACATATGGCATGTGCATTACACATGAGTAATTTAATTTGTCATAAAAAAATATGAAATATGGATATTTTGCTAATCTCATTTATTTTATATAGATATTTTGTATTATAAGAATTGTAACTAGAATATGATAAGTTTGGATTTAGTATCCTAGTTGAATAGGAAGTTTTATATTTACATTAATTATCTCTTATTAGATTAGGATATTATTTAATTATACTGGTTTACTTAGTAGAGTATATTATCACTTTCTATAATGTTTGATTGTTATCTAAACTTTTCTTATGAGTTTTATTGAGATTCTATAAGATCATGATAAGGATTGCGATGGATATCAAATACTATATAAAGCCATCTTCATAGATTTTAGAGTAAGGCATTCAACGCATTCAAGGCAAATTGAGAGAGAGCAAGTTTAAGTGTGTCTTTTATTTGTTTTTATGTCTTGTGTAAAGCTTTAGGCTTTTGTTAATTATTATAGATCGTGTGAGCTTAAGGGAGTTGAGTAATCACATGTGTCTATACTAGTTACGAGTGTTATGTTATTCTTAACTGTATTTAGTTAAGATAATCGTGATAGAAAAGAGCGGCATCAGAAGAGTGTGTGAAGGACTATGGTTGTGATCGTGGTTGATTAAATTTACATAGATTAGGTTATTGAGGGAGTGGGTGTCTACTACTGTAAAAAATCATAAGTCAAGTGTAAACACTTATAACATAGTTGATTGCAACTCTTGTTGCCCGTGGATATAGGTTGGTTATAATCGAACCACGTAAAAATCTTGTTCTGATTTACGTTACTATTTTCAGTTATATTATTCGTAACTATCATACACTGCAAAAACTTTCAATCATTATCAATTATCATATCATTTATTTAACTCAAATATTTTATATTTTATCCCTCTAATCGTATCCTTTTACCTAAATCTATATAAAGAGTTCACAAATATAATATTATTTTTAATTTAAACATACTCTTATTGTGAAGAAAAACTAATATGAAAGGTAAACAAAATTAAATAATGGTAGGGAAGGCAAAAAATCCAAACATTAATAAAGGAAACATTTATCACTCGTAGACAATGAAATTTTCACCTTTGACTTTATATAAAAATTAGATAACCCATTATTTAAAAAAAATAATGGGTTATTTAAAAAAATAAACTTCTATACTTGTTGTCTAAGTTAGAGGTAAGAGACTTATGTCCAAATATTAATTCATTTATTATTTGATAATTATTTTTAAATAATTGAAATAATGTACATAATACTAAAATATAAAAATTTAAATCAAAATCTGTAGATGAACCAACCAATAAATATAAGAGTTCATAATAAGAATCATATACCTAAATAAAATATAATTTTTTTCTGAGATATGCATAAGCTTTGAAGCTACGGATGTAGTTACGTCAGACACACACGTATGCAATTAAATAAATCGTAACCAACAGGATAGTAAAAGATGCATAACAAATTTTACGTGGCTCGGCTATAAACCAGCCTACATCCATAGGCAGTAAAACTGTAATTCGCTAAGTCGTTCAGGCTTACAAATACTTGGATTTATAGTAAATGAAACCCTTTTCTCTCACTCACCTTTCTTTGTAATCTACTCTCCCTTCAAGAACTTCAACTCTAGTAAACCAACTTTCTAAACCTTGCTAAACTTCACCACACTTTGTTAAGACCCTTCTTAATAGATTACAACTTCCCTCGTGAATAACTCAAGCCCACTTGAGTATTCTATAAACTAACATAAAGACAACACCAAGACGCAAGCCAAAAAAGACAAAGAAGCTCTCTTGCTTACAAAACAAGTCCACAAAAGCTCACACTTCTGGACTGAAGAAAGTTCCCTTTATATACTGCACATCCAACAAGTCCTCATTGCATAAGGATTCCTTGATTTCGTTCCCAAAACTTGCATAGAACGAAATTTAGGAAAGTAATTTGACTTTAGAATATTCAATGTAAAAATTTGATAATAAATCTTTCCTAAAGTTCAGTTAAATAAACAACTTTCCTAATTTGAAAACTAGTTTTGGAAATAAAGTCGGTTACGACTTTCCCAACTGAAATTAGTTAAACAGAAATAATTAAAATAGAAAAGAACTTTTGGTTTTCTTGTTTTTCTCCAAAATTGCCAACACAACATGCCATATAAGCAAACATATGTCAATGACGTGGCATGGTCCTAACAATCTCCCCCTTTAGCATTTTGTGAGAAAAACACCCATATGTCTATGATAGACGAATCTATAGAAATCAAGTCTAATCATAGTTTCGACAGATAAAAAAAAACTTCAAGGTTCAGCTCATCAAGAGTTAGCTCCTCCTAAGTTGAACATTCTTTAAAAAAATATATAAACAAAACATGTCATAGACATATCCATTCTTTTCCCCTTTCTTTGCTCACAAAGTGCCAAAGTAATAGAGCATAACAACAAAGTATGGCACTCTTTGTGGATCAAGATAAAAAACAGGTCTGTTGAGACTGACTTGACTGAGATTTACCTATATATGCAGAAATCATCCTTGATTCCTAAAACTTCAAGACTGGCAACCACTTGCAAAGTATTTAAGTTCTGAGCTTGCAATGTGCTCACTAATGAAGTAGAGAAAATGTGAATATGAAAGGTTAATCAAGAACTCCTAACAATATAAGGACATCAAAAATGTAGTCTTCCCTTTAGTCTTGGATTTTAAAATTTCGAAATTTTTTAACACTTATCACAATTAATTGATGTTAATGAGCTTGATTAAAATCTGTATATTCCCACAACTTGTGCACTTTCTCAACATTTAAATCAATAAGGCTGACATGGCTTCCTCAGACTCTTGGACAAATAACAAGAATTTTAAAAGCTGACTTAGATAAAAATTAAACATAAACACAAAAAGGCAAATAAATGCAACTGAACATAATTAAAATAAATGTGACTAAAGCATCCTAACATCATATGGTCCTTTTTAACAACGTATATTTTTAGAGCTGAATAATATTTATTTAACCAACCAGTTTGCTATTTAATCTTTGTAACTTGCACAAAACATAGCCAAATGCTATTTGGGTGGTCAACCTTAGCATAACTTCAAAATATACACAAATTAATCTCAATAGTTTTAGAAAAAAATACATTAGCTTCATACATGTATGGTGGTAGCCTTTTCCAAATGATTGGGCAATCTAGATATATCTCCAAAATACAAATAAAATGCTCTCAAAAGATGACTTTCACTCATCACATATAGGTAGCTCTTTCTATATTGAATATTAATTTTCATTCAATTAATTAGCATTATATTGCAAAACAAAAAAACCTCAATTTATTGAGTTAAAAGTTACTTTATGATGCTTCAGATATTACTGTCATACCTGTACACATAAATCACTCAGATAATTGAAAAATGCTAAGGGCTTTTCTCAACTTTTCAAACCTTGTTGTGTCTAGTGCTTTGGTAAATAGGACAACCAATTCATTCTCAATTGATATATGCTCAATGTGCATTATTTTATATTCAACTAGCTCTCTAATGAAGTGATATCTTATGTCTATATACTTAGTTCTTGAGTATTGGTCAAGATTCTTGGAGATATTGATTGCACTACTGTTATGACAAAATATTGTCATGGAGTCATGATCAAAATCATAATCATACAATGCATTCAATTTGGACAGCAAATAACAATTATCATTTGACCTGCTACCATCAAGAATGCAATTCTTACTAGTATCAAGAACCATGCATTTATTCTTTGTGAACTCAATATTGTATTCCTTATCACAAATCTTGCTAATACCAAGCAAGTTAGCTTCAAAACCATTAGCAAATAGCCATCATCAAATTCAAGCAAACCATCAACATACAAAATTCCTTTACCAACTATCTTACCGTTTGCACCATCTCCAAAAGTGATTGAACCTTGGTTGCATGTTCTAAAATTCTTCAAAAAATCCTTGTTACCTAGCATATGGCTTGAACAATCACTATCAAAGTACCAAGAGTCATTAGTTGAAGCATTAAAAATAGTTAAAGCAACATTGCATCTAGTTATGTTCTTTCTAACCCATTTCTATTGTGAATTATGTGACTGCCTGTGCTTGTGTTATGTGACTACCTATGCTATTGTTCATTTTATTTTAACAAACTTTTTAGTTAAAACATCTAGGCCTAATATGTCTTGTGACACCATAGAAATAACATATAGGAGCAAATTCTTTATGTCAACAATTGTTAGTTTTCTCAAATTTGGATGGAGTGCTGTGGAATAAACTCTTAGAGCTCTCAGGAGAAGAATTTTTACCTTTCTTACCTTTTTTTCGAGTCTGTACCTTTTGAGCTTGAATCTGATTTGTTGCTTTATGATCTGACAGAGACTATTTTGTATGTGGAAGCAACATTACCTTCACTATATCTTAAGCCATATTTAGTTAGGCAAATTCTTCCTTTAACTAGAATCTCATCAAGCTTCTTGGATCCTTTTGTAAGACATTGGATGGTTGCTTCATGATCCCTTATGAAATTAGTCTTCTTAGTTAGTTCTTAATTTAGATTCTCAATGGTGGACTCAAGTTTAGAAACCTTTTCCTCCAAGCAAATTCTTTCATAAGTCACAATCTCAATTTCTTGCATACACTTCTGAATTTTCTTCTCAAGTGTGTTCTTTTTTTCAACTTCTATCTCCCATGTATGATGTAGATCATTATAAGTCTACTGCAACTCTTCATAGTAATTGAGATAAAAAATCGTTGCAGTGTCCTCTATGTCTATAATTTTTGGAGATTATGCATCCGATTTGACTATTGTTGTAAACTTTGCTTGAACTGCCTTGCCCTTATCTGATGCTAATACAACAAAGCAAGGTATCAATGCTACTGATATTTGATCATCTGAGCTGTTTTTTGAATCATCGTCATTCCATGTGGTATTGAGACCCTTGCCTTTCTTCTTTAAATTAGCACATTCAGATTTGGTGTGCCCAAAACCTGAGCAGACAATATATTGCACTTGAGTTCTCTTCTCAAGTTCTTTGCTAAATTTCTTGTTTTTTAAATTTTTCTTCAAGAATTTTGTGTAGTTTTTCACCATGTAAGCAAGCTGCTCTTCATCTGAAATATCAAGTGCAGTTTCTGACCTTGATGAAGTGGCTGCAATTAAGGCAATAGACTTTGTTTTCCTCTTTGGCATAAAACTCATCTCAAATGTTTACAATGAACCCAACAACTTATTAATCTTTAGCTCATCAAGATTCTTTGTATCTGCAATGATTGTAGTTGGCCTGAAATTTTTCTAGTAAAGATCGAAGGATCATTCCAACAACTTTAGCATCATCATAACTTTGCCAAGTAAAGATGAGGTACTTGTTATATCACACTATCTTCAGTAAAACTCAAATACAATTTCATCTTCATGCATTTTAATATTTTCAAATTGAATAGCAAGCATCAAAATTTTAGTTCTTTTAACAAAAGCAATACCTTCATTCTTGTTCTCAAGTTTTTCCCATACTTCTTTGGTAGTGGTACATGAAGATATGAGATTGAGTGGATGTGTGTTGATAGCATTGAAGAGGGCATTGAGGGCTTTAGAGTTCCAATTGGCTTCTTTAAGATCTTGCTTGCTTGCTTTAGAGTTCCAATTGGCTTCTTCAAGATCTTGCTTGCTCCACTCTGCCTCAGGTTTCTCTTTTATTTCTCTATCATTGTTTACAAGAGTAGGTGGACTCCAACTATAAACAACTGATCTCTGATAGGTGTCTATTTATATATTACTTTTATATCAATTCGTCCATGTTTCTTTGCTATATTCCTCGATATTTTTATGTTTTTGTGTGGTTTTGATGTTTGTAGGAGTTTTGGAGCAACTTGCACAAAAATGGAGTAAAACCCTTCATTTTCACCTCTGCTAGTCAGTGATCTTCTCGGATTTAATTGTATTGATATACAATGAACCCGATGACATGTTATATACCGTTGGAAAGCTCTCGAAGTCTATTTTCTGGAGAAATTTACGGTTTATAAATCCATTCAGTGTACCAAAAGTTGTAATCAAAACAGTGTGAGATGTATAGAAATATAATTCCACAAGTCACTGTAGCATGTATAATACGGGGCACTGTAGCAATCACTGTAGCAGAGTATTTAAACACATTTTAGGGTTTTATTTTCATAACTTGAAGAGGGGAGAACGTGGTGGAGGCTTCAGCTCTGGAATTCTTTCATCTCTTGGAGTTCTTGAAGGAGAAAGGAAGCTTGGAAAGAGGAAGAACTACAATCCAAAGAGAATTACATCAAATTTGCTAAGTTTTTCCCTTCCCTTTCATTTTCTGGAATGTCTCCATGTTGTATTGTATTTACCACGTTCTTAAACATGTGTAACTGAATCTGAATTGGTTGAGGGTGATTTCAAAGCCCCTGATATGGTTTTTGTAAGTTGATTGTGTAAGGAATTGTTATCCAATTCTCTAATTGAAGTTGCTTGTATTCTCCCATATTTAATGCTTATGATTGCTTGCTGATTGTATTTGAGTGGCCAACTGAATATAATCTGGTTGTGATTTATTGCTAGACTAGAAATCTTGATCCGTAATTGTCTTGAATTTCTAATCATTAGTAGCAAAATTGTGATCAGAGATTACAATTGGAGAATATAACCTAAGTTAAATAATCCGAGCTTGTGTGTTTATTGCTTAGATCAACCTATCTTTCTTATCATAATGCATCCATTGAATTAAACTCAGAGAGCTTGTTCTAGGTTGTTTAATGGATAGAGATTAAATAAAGAGCTTGTTTTATTTAACAACAAAGTAAGGAAAGATTGGGGTAATAGAGCTTGTTATTATCTACGGTTGATAACTTCAATGCTGTAATTAGATGACAATTCTACAATTAATTCGCAAATCCATATCTTGTGGTAGAGAAGGATCCCTTAACCAGCTTTCTCCCATTGATTTTTCATTCAAATTTACTTTCTGTTTTGTTATTCTTTACTTGCATTCTTATTTCATTTAGTAAAGCATTCAACAAAAATCCCCCCTGTTTAGTTTATTGTTGCTGGAAATAACAAATTCAATTAGAATCAATCCTCGTGGGAACGATATCTTACTTATCACTTTATTACTTGTGCGACTAGTATACTTGCTAGTTTCGAACGCATCAAGTTTTTGGCGCCGTTGCCGGGGATTGATTTTCTAATCGATTTGTTATTTTGTTTTCATTGTTGATTCATATTTTCTTTGTTTTTCTTTTCTGATTGTTTGTGTTTAGACAACATGGCAGTAAACTTCTATCAATTCAGTAGCGGATTTGAGCCACAAGTACCATGGAGAGTAAATGAGGTAAGCACTCCGAACATTGAACAACAACTTTCTGAGCTAACCTCTCTTGTGGAAAACATGGCTGTAGGAGATATGCAAAAATCTTATGAATGTAGGATATATTCTACGATGGAGCATCCAATCGACATGTATCCAACTTTACAAGAAGAATATATGGAACAAGCCAATGCCATGGGTGGATTTCCAAGACAAACGAGGCAATGGTATGATCCTTTCTCTAGCACTTACAATGCTGGATGGGAAGATCAACATAATTTCAGTTACTGGAACCATCAACCAATCACTCCAAATGTGATACCAAATCGGCCACAAGGTTTCAATCAACCTAGAGTGCAGCAACCTTTTCAAATGCAACCACCACCAATACCACATCCAGCACCGCAACCAGCTTCACAAAACTCAGGTATCTCTCCAGGACATTGTTAATGCACTTGCCACTAACACAATGCAATTCCAGTAGGAAACTGGGGCAAGTATCCAAAACCTGGCAAATCAAATGGGACAATTGGCCACCAGCATGAGCAAATTCGAGGGCCAAGGCTCAGAAGAATTATCTTGTCAAACGATGATCAATCCAAGAGAGAATTCTTGTGCGATAACTTTGCAAAATGAAGAGCAATTAGATGTCCTGCCAAAGAAATCACAAACTGATGAAGGAGATGACACCACTTCCACCATGAACAAAACACTGACTTCTCAGGTAAATCCTATAACTCCCATTCCTTCATATGTTTCTCCTCCACTTTTTCCTAGTAGATTTGCACAATCGAAGGAGAAACAAGAACAAGAAATCCTGGAAACTTCTCACAAAATCGAGGTAAATATACCACTTCTGGATGCTATTGAGCAAGTACCTCGTTGTACAAAATTTCTCAAGGAGTTATGCACCAACAAGAGAAAGTTGAAGGGAAATGAGAAAGTAAGTGTGGGGGAAAATGTTTCAGCTGTATTGCAAAGAAAAATTCCTCCAAAATGCAAAGATCCAGGTATGTTCATCATTCCATGCACCATTGGTAATACCAAGTTTGAAAGAGCTATACTAGATTTAGGAGCATTTATTAATGTCATGCCATATTCTATTTATGCTTCTTTAAATCTTGGACCTTTTGCGAAAACTGGTATTACCATTCAGTTTGCTGATCATTTTAATGCATATCGCAAAAGAGTTGTGGAAGATGTGCTTGTACAGGTGAATCAATTGGTTTTTCCAGCAGACTTCTATGTCCTTAAAATAGAGGATGAGACATCTCCTAATCTAACACCGATTCTTTTAGGGAGGCCATTCTCGAAAACTCCTAGAATCAAGATTGATGTTCATTATGGCACTTTGACCATAGAGTTTGATGGCAAGGTGATATGTTTTAATATTTTGAGGAAATGAGGTACTCTAATGACTTACATTCTGTTTTTGCAGTTGACGTTATTGATTATTTGCCACAACAATGTTTTGAGTTAACTCGCAAGAATGGAGTGGATGTTGCTATTAGTGAACACATAAGGATAGAAAGTTTCAAAGAACCAAGAAAGCTGATACAAGTGTCTAAAGAAGTGGAGGAAGCTGTGACAAGCTTGGATGAGACTATAGCTATCACCACAAATAGGTATGATGTTTCGTACATTGAATTGCCTTTATCTAATGAGAAACTTCTTCCTTCTGTGATGAAAGCCAATACCTTGGAGCTTAAGTCACTTCCAGATCATTTGAATTATGGATTCTTGGGTGAGAATGATACTTTGCGAGTTACAATGGAAATGGGCCTTGCACGAATACAAGAAGATAAACTCGTCCGAATACTTACAGATCACAAAATAGCTATTGAGTGGACAATTGTTGAAATCCAAGGCCCATCCATATGCATTGACCGTATCTTGTTAGAACAGGGATCCAAGCCCATTAGAGAAGCACAACAGAAATTGGATCCTCCCATGATGGAACCAACGTCGGGCTGAGGACGTTAAACCAAGCGCTTATTGGGAGGCAACCCAATGTTTTTGAAAAATAAAAAAAAAAAGAAAAGAAAAATAAAATGAGGTAATAATGATCGATTTTTATGTCTCAAGGAGATTCCTTTCGTAGGCCATCAAATTGATCAGGTTTTATCTCTCTTTGCCATCTGTCTCATTTGTTTTTATATTTTTTACTTGTTTTTGACTTTTGTTTGCTATTGTGTTGTTATCTCTTTTATGTGTCTTTAGTTTCGTTTTTGCTCTTTTCTTTTCCTTTCTTTTGTTTAATTTGATTACTCTGTGCTTTGAGCTCATTTGTGCAGCAGCTTGTGGAAACATCCAAACAGAAGTTGAAGTCATTCGCCAAAGGTTTGAAACGTGCATATCTTGGAGAAAAAAACAAACCCGATCGCATTATCGGTAATATCTCTTCTTTTCTCCTTTTCAATGGATTGCCGATATCTTTCTATCGAACCTTCGTAAAATATTTCCCTTCACTTCCTCAAAATGCTGTGTTTTAAAAATTTATAAAGTACGGATGACTAGACTTTGGGCGTTGATGCTCTAAATGTGCCTGCGATATCCGATGGCTTATCGAAGCCAAGGTGAGATTGTCCGGTGAGCCGGACATTAATCTCGCAAAATACATGCCTGGTCTAGGAAAGAGCTACTACGCCAAGAGGCGAAGAGCGAAAAGGTTACAAGTATGTTATAAATGTGCTAGATGGAATTGTAACCAGACTTGTCGTTCATTAGGTTTTGCGTCCAGGAATAGAGAAGATAAACTGTCATTTATTAAGAATGGTCTGAGTAATAAGTCGCTGGATAATGTTTTATTAACTCTTGAGTCACATTCTTGTGGACTTGTTCAGCGTGAATTGCTTAATCTATGGACACAATTTCGTGATGAATTGCAGTGTTATAGTCTAGGGAATCTGACTAAAAACGACCCTGTTTGCCAGTTTATAAGAAAACTGGATGGGAAGCAAATCCCCGACTCATAGAAGGCGTTTCAGCCGTTACTGGACGTAAAACCAGAGGAAGATGTGAGCCACAATCACAACTACTTGTATATTTGAATGTGTGTTGTTGTTGTCGAATTTTATTTCTTTCTTGTTTCGTTTGATCTGATTATCAATGTTGTTTTTGTGTTGTTGTTGTTTGTTGATTTTGTTTGTTTTAATTTCAAGTTTTCTTTTTGACAAACCAGATGACTACCCCATGATATAAGCACACGTGGAAGACAAGTGTGGAGGTTTTGTCAACCTCCGCCGAAAGTATATCTTTACTTTTCATGCTTCACGCTGGAGACAAGTGTGGCGGTTTTTTTTCAAACCCCACCGAAAGTTTATCTCCATTTTTCATGCACACGTGGGCGACAAGTGTGGAGGTTTTGTCAAACCCCACCGAAAGCATATCTATTTTTTCAAATCTCGGGGCGATAAATCTGCATCGAGCAACCCCACCGAAATTATGTCCCCATGTGTCAAATTTGAGAGTTTTACGTGTGTATATATCCATGCTGCATATTTTGAAATGTCATTTCATAACCTGTCGTGCACTTGAATCGCATAATACCTAATGTGTATCATTGTCTTACACAAGGTTAGAGCACTTGTAGAAATGGAGAAAACACCAATTCGGCGACTCCAAAATATATGCGTATTTTGTGGATCGCAATTGGTAAAGATGGAGAGTTTACAACAGCAGCTCTTGATTTTGGCGATTCCAAAATATATGCGTATTTTGTGGATCGCAATTTGGTAAAGATGGAGAGTTTACAACAGCAGCTCTTGATCTTGGTAGGACATTAGCTGCGAGGGGTATTCATTTGATTTATGGAGGGGGTAGTCTTGGGTTAATGGGGTGTGTGTCGACAGCTGCATCCTTTGGAGGGAGCAAAGTTCTCGGCATTATCCTAAACCATTAGCTGTACGAGATATCATAGGCAACACAATGGGGGAAGAGTTACAGGTCTCTAGCATGCATGAGCGTATTGCACATATGGTCATTAAATCTGATGCATTTATAACTTTGCCCGGTGGCTATGGTACATTAGAGGAGATATTTCAAATCACCTCTTGGGCACAGCTAAACATCCATCGGAAACCATTGGTTTGTTAAATGTCAATAATTTTTTTGATGGTTTGTTGTCTTTTCTTGATCAAGCAGTAGAAAAAAACTTCATCTCACAGTCGGCGAGGCAAATCCTGGTTACAGCTTCAACTGCAGGGGAGTTAATTGACAAATTACAAGAATTCGTCTATTCGCCTGATTCAACAATGGCTCGGATAGATTGGTTTGGAGAAGGCAATAAGAGGCGTAAACTGGATTTAACGCTCCATCTGTAATCTCTATCTGCTGGTTTGCTTCATTTTCGTTTGCTTTCTCTTTATTGTGTTTATTTGAGTTTTTTTCAGGTTATTTCTTTCATCCCAGGTAATATTTTCTAATCTCGGTTTTTAGAGTGGTGGCTTAAAAAGTTCAAGTTCTCTTGAAACGCATTCTGGATCTCTTCAATCCATAATGGCTGAATAAGGAGGCTAACTTCTAAACTTTTTAGACCCATTCTAACTGACTTGTTTGTGTTTGCTGATTTGTTGGACTTTATTATTTTCTGAGTAAGTTTAGTTTTATGTAATTTAGAGTTGTTGTGTGTTTTTGTCTTTATCAGTTTCGATTCGAAAAAAAAAACATTGTGGAAAAACCTGAGAATGGCAGAATATGGGGTTTTCTTAACTCTTGAAACGCATTCTCTCTCAATAAATCTGTAGTTTGTTTATTTCATGTTGTTTGAAGTGTCTTGTTTCTTGTTTTGTTCTTCATAATAAAGGTATATAGGCTGGAAACCTTAAGTCTGCGGGCTACTGGTCCTAAGGATTGTTGAAATATACAATCTTGACTCAGGTGTAACAACGCCACGTACCTCTTTTCTTGCATTTTGTGGGTCGATGATAAGATAATGATTGAATTAAGAATAACTCTTGGAAAATGATAAATGATGCATGGATCTGTGTGCTTGAAATGTTTATTGGTTTTCGCTTTGCTTTTGATTCCTTGCGCAACATTGAGCACTGAGCTATTATCACTGAGTTATTTGTTCACTTAGAGAAAGTTTATGTAATTTAAATGTTTCTTCAGATTTCAATGAATTCTAGAACTTGTTTGATGGTCACTCGAGGCGAAATCCTAGACTGTGCAACATTGGGGAAATGATTTAGGCCATCTTTGGACCGTTTGAGCCTTAATAGCCAACCTTGACTGAAATTGATCCCTAGTTACCCCTTTGAGCCTTTGTAAGCCTTTTTCTTTGTTAACTCACTAAAAGATTTCCTAACCTCAAATGAATTTGTTCCAAACAGTTTATCCCTTACCTATGAGCATGTAGATCGTTCACAATTAAATTTTGAGCTATGTTCTGGTTTTGGGAAGTTAGAGGAGGTTGGGATGTGTCATGAGCAATACAAGTGAGTCCTATTGTGTTTGTAAAAAGAAAAAAAAAAGAAAAAAAAATCTGTACTTATCTTCCACGTACTTAAACATTGAGGACAATGTATTGTTTAAGTGTGGGGGAGTGGAATTGCAGTTAAAAGAAAAAAAGAAAAAAAAGAAGTTCTATACCCTTGGGTGTTCTTAAAAAGAATGAAACATGGGTGTAGTTTCTTTTTTTTCTAAAAATAAAAAAGAAGAAAAAAAAGAAAAAAAAGAAGATTGAGTGTTCTAAATAAGTTTGGGGGAGTAACCTGGTGAATTAAAATAAAGTTTGTTATAGGTTGAGCTCTACATAATCTTGAATGATTTATGTGTTTGTGGGTGATTTGAGCCAAATTATTATCCTTTATCATACCTTCACCCAAGCCAAACGTTACAAGCTTAATAAAGTCCTACTTGATCCTTGGTGTTGTGCATGTCTACATTAGTGGAGAGTGACTTGAAAAGCAGGCCTATGAGTTCATTTATACACACATCTTCAATATTAAATATGATTCATTTTTATGCATAAACTCATCCGGGTTACAAGTGATTAGGTGAGAATGGCTCTACACACACACACTTGAGGAATTGAAGTGAAGCGAAACTAATCTTTGAGATAAAATTCTTGATCAAGTGCATTATTTTGAAGTTTTCCTTGGGTTATAATTAAGTACAATCTTTGAGGCCTATTTGCCAGTTGAAGCATTTGTGTGTTTTAATTTTTCTTTGATTCTGTTTCGGTTTAGTTTTGTTTCGTATCATTTTAGTTGCTCGAGGACTAGCAAAGTCTAAGTGTGGGGGAATTTGCAAAAACTTGATGCGTTCGAAACTAGCAAGTATACTAGTCGCACAAGTAATAAAGTGATAAGTAAGATATCGTTCCCACGAGGATTGATTCTAATTGAATTTGTTATTTCCAGCAACAATAAACTAAACAGGGGGGATTTTTGTTGAATGCTTTACTAAATGAAATAAGAATGCAAGTAAAGAATAACAAAACAGAAAGTAAATTTGAATGAAAAATCAATGGGAGAAAGCTGGTTAAGGGATCCTTCTCTACCACAAGATATGGATTTGCGAATTAATTGTAGAATTGTCATCTAATTACAGCATTGAAGTTATCAACCGTAGATAATAACAAGCTCTATTACCCCAATCTTTCCTTACTTTGTTGTTAAATAAAACAAGCTCTTTATTTAATCTCTATCCATTAAACAACCTAGAACAAGTTCTCTGAGTTTAATTCAATGGGTGCATTATGATAAGAAAGATAGGTTGATCTAAGCAATAAACACACAAGCTCGGATTATTTAACTTAGGTTATATTCTCCAATTGTAATCTCTGATCACAATTTTGCTACTAATGATTAGAAATTCAAGACAATTACGGATCAAGATTTCTAGTCTAGCAATAAATCACAACCAGATTATATTCAGTTGGCCACTCAAATACAATCAGCAAGCAATCATAAGCATTAAATATGGGAGAATACAAGCAACTTCAATTAGAGAATTGGATAACAATTCCTTACACAATCAACTTACAAAAACCATATCAGGGGCTTTGAAATCACCCTCAACCAATTCAGATTCAGTTACACATGTTTAAGAACGTGGTAAATACAATACAACATGGAGACATTCCAGAAAATGAAAGGGAAGGGAAAAACTTAGCAAATTTGATGTAATTCTCTTTGGATTGTAGTTCTTCCTCTTTCCAAGCTTCCTTTCTCCTTCAAGAACTCCAAGAGATGAAAGAATTCCAGAGCTGCAGCCTCCACCACGTTCTCCCCTCTTCAAGTTATGAAAATAAAACCCTAAAATGTGTTTAAATACTCTGCTACAGTGACTTGCTACAGTGCCCCGTATTATACATGCTACAGTGACTTGTGGAATTATATTTCTATACATCTCACACTGTTTTGATTACAACTTTTGGTACACTGAATGGATTTATAAACCGTAAATTTCTCCAGAAAATAGACTTCGAGAGCTTTCCAACGGTATATAACATGTCGTCGGGTTCATTGTATATCAATACAATTAAATCCGAGAAGATCACTGACTAGCAGAGGTGAAAATGAAGGGTTTTACTCCATTTTTGTGCAAGTTGCTCCAAAACTCCTACAAACATCAAAACCACACAAAAACATAAAAATACCAAGGAATATAGCAAAGAAACATGGACGAATTGATATAAAAGTAATACATAAATAGACACCTATCAATCTCCAAACTCTTTCATCAATGGACTTCAAGAAGAACTTCATCTTAGCTTTCCAATAGCCATAGTTGTCTTCATTAAGTAGTGGTGGATGATTGAGCGAACCTTTATTCCTGAGAAAATCCATAACTTCAAAAGAAAGCAAGATCTACACAATTCAGTTAATATTTTGTTCTGATACCAACTATAAGTTTTGAAGCTATGGATGCAGTTACGTCAGACACACACTTATGCCATTAAATAAAAGGTAACCAACAAGAATGTAAAAGATGTAGAGCAACTTTTACGTGATTTGCCATAAACCAGCCTACATCCATGGGCAACCAAGTCGTAATGCATTAAGTTGTTTAGACTTTACAAATACTTGAATTTATAGTAGACATAACCCCTTTATCTCACTCACCTTTCTTTGTAACCTGCATTCCTTCCAAGAACTTCAACTTCAGTGAACCAACTTCCTAAACCTTGCTGCACTTCACTACCCTTTATTAAAACCCTTCTTAACAAATTACAACTTCCTTGGTGAATAACTCAAGCCCACTTGAGTATTTCATAAACTAAAATAAAGACAACACAAAGACGCAAGCCAACAGAGACAAAGAAGCTCTCTCAAATAGCTTAGAAAACAAGCTTGCAAAACCTCACACTTTCGAACACAATGAAGTTCGCTTTATATACTACACGTACAACAACTCCTTATTGCATAAGGATTCCTTGATTTCGTTCCAAAACCTACATAGAACAAAATCTAGGAAAGCAATCTGACTTTAGAATATTCAATGTAAGAACAGGATAATAAATCTTTCCTAAAGTTCAGTTAAATAAGCAACTTTCATAATTTGAAAACTAGTTCTGGAAATAAAGTCAATCACGGCTTTCCTAACTGAAATTAGTTAAATAGGAAATAATTAAAACAGAAAACAATTTTTGGTTTTCTTGTTTTTCTCCAAAATTGCCAACACAACATGCCTCATAAGCTAACTCATGTCAATGACATGGCATGGTCGTTACAATATGTATATATCTAAATTTTCATATAAGTTTAATTGAAAAAGGAAAATAAAGCTAACCATTGAGATATTATTGAATATGATTGTTGAAGATATTTTATAATATGGTTCATAATTCTTAAAATTGATCAACTATTTTTCAAACCATAATTTATTTTTGTTATAATATATATAATAAAATGAGTACCACCCATAACTTTAAGTAGTTGAAATTGAAGTGCACACCAAAACTTAAATCATTTAACAATTAGCTTTTGATAATTACATGCATTCAAATCATCATTCATGGATGGTAATTGTTAACAAATCATGTATATGTCTAACAAGTCAAATCACCACTTATTGATGACAATGATCAATAAAAATTTTAAATAGGAATAAATAATTTTAATTTTAATATATAATTCATCTTATTTAGAAAAATTTCATTGAATTACATAATTTAGATTGTGTTATGGCCATAACAAAATTGGGGCTTAATTAAATCTAAAAACTGTAAGCCCATTATTGAAGCCTGTTATTTAGGCATACTATCTAGGTCCCACAATAACTCTTCCTGATGCCTATATAAACCCTCCAAATTCTTACTCAAGGTATGCACACTTTTCTAAACTCTTTCTCTCTCTAAATTTCCTTGGCTTTTGAGAGCTTCTCTCTCTAGAAAATTCTCCTATAAAATTCCAGTGTGCCGGAAACTGACTTGGGCGTCGGACGATTTTCTCCGGCACCACCGCCGGCACCCCTGACAATTTTCTTTGTTTTCAGGATTGGACCTGACGTATAATTCGAGTTCCAATCCGCTTTTTGGCCGTCCGAAAATCGTGCATCAACAGTTGGCACCGTCTGTGGGAACGACAATCTAAGCCTCTTTAGTTGTTACTCCCATCCAAACATAATCAAACACATCATGAGTCATGCATCCCAACACTCAACCTCCCTAGAGGTTGACGAAGAAATCGAGGTAGAAGCATCTCCCCGACGTCGAACGGTAGTTGATACAGGGAGAGCTTTAGTAATATCCTCTGGGATGGGCCCTAACCCCAAGCAACCCCGACTTCCATTTAGGAGACCGAGGAAAGGCAAGACGAGTCGATTGACAACCATAGAACATACCATGTGAAATTTTGGTGAACAAATGAACCGTATGGTGACTATGTTCAACCAAGCTTTTGGACATAGTACTCAACAAGCTACAAATACTGCTAGAAATAGCCCAACGAATGCTATGGTAGTACCTAATGTCCCAACGGATGTTGGTGGGCGTACTGACCTGGTTGCCCAGACCACTGGATTACCTCTCCATCAGGTCATTCAACCAAATCTTTCCCATCCTATTGTTCAAGGAGGGGATGGTCGCCCAAAGATTTCCTCTCCTTCACACGTCATACCTGAACAACAATTGGCAGCAGTAGACCTTCGACACTCTTTAAACAAAAAGCGCCATACAAGTGTTAAGCAAGGACCAAAAGGAAGTAACGTTGATCAGCCAGCCTATTCTTATCATGGTCCTTACACTCCAAGGGACAACTATCAGTAAAAAAGAAATCGCCCCAGCTCACCACCTAGAAGTAAGAATCATCGCCCAGATGTTGTTCCAATGGATGTCTTAGAGGAGGAAACATCGGATAATCATTATGCGGAATTCAAGCGAGAAATGGATGATAAAATTCATAAACTGGAGAAGTTGATTAAGCGTTCAGGAGGAGAAGAGGATGGTCGTCTACAATGGGAGTCACCCTTTGCTGAAGATATCCTTAGGGAAAGATACCCGTACAGATTTCGGATGCTGCAACTTGAGCTTTACCAAGGGACAACTGACCCCCGAGAGCATTTAGACTCTTTTGTTTCTCATATGGAGATACAAGGGGTCTCAAGGGGAATAATGTGTAGAACTTTCTCTCTTACCCTTGGAGGATCAGCTAAACAATGGTATAGGAGGTTACCAGCCTCATCCATCTCCAACTTTGATGAGCTTGCTCGTAGTTTTCTCACACACTTTGGCAATATGAAAACAAGAAGTCGTCCAGCACAGAGCCTTCTTTCAATCAAGCAGGGTCGTAATGAATCACTTCGTGCATTTGCGGACAAGTACCAGCGAGAGGTTGCTCGAGTGGATCAATTTAATGATGGTTATGCTATGCAAGGTTTGGTCCAAGGAATCAAAGGGGAGCTCTCTCTAGCATGGGAATTCTTTGTTAACCTCCCACGCACGTACCAAGAAGCATTGGCAAGGATCTCTAGCCATGCCGATGCAGAGGAGATTTTTCAAGCAAATTACCCTAGGCAAACTCCAATGATGCCTAATTCCTCACATACAGATAGACGACCATATGACAATAATAGAAGAGAACATCATGATAGAAATCGGAGGTCAACCTCGGATCGACGCTCCGCATGAGATACATTTAGAAATGATCATCTCTTGTTGCAAGGGCCATCCATCCAACCCCACCAAGAGCATCATGATCGGCCTCAGGAGGAGCACCGTACTTTCACATTACTTAACATGCCATAGTAAGATATCTTGAAAGAAATCAAAGATAAGGGTCCACTAAAAGAACCTGCCCCCTTACGGTTGAATCCAAGAGCAAGAGACAAGAGAAAGTTTTGTCATTTCCACCGGGCTCATGGTCATAACACTGCAGATTGCTTTGAACTGAGGAAACAAATCAAAGGTATTATTAAGGATGGCCAGCTGCAAGAATACATTTATCGGCCCCCTGAACCATCCAACAAGAATGACAAAGGGAAAGAACCATTAGAAGAAGTAGCCATAATTTTTGGGGAGTAGTGGCTGGTCCGAGTGTCGAAGCCCGAAGGCACCTAGCTAGGCAAGCAAGATATGACCTTCCTCGCTATGAAGTCAACTTGACAGCCTCTTCCACCAATGTTAGGGATCATGACGTTATCTCTTTTTCATCTCAAGATGCGCAGGGTATCCATCATCCTCATTGTGATGCCTTGGTCCTCACAGTAATAGTGGCCAATAAAAGGTTACGAAGAGTATTGGTTGACAACGGGAGCTCAGCTAACATAATGTCATTGGATGCATTTGATCGATTGGGTCTTAACCGTAAAGATATGAGAGGCATCCAAACTTCTCTGATGGGATTCGTTGGAGGAAAGGTTATTCCCGAAGGAGTAATTTCTTTACCGGTGACCTTGGGAGAAGGCTCTCTACAGACAACCAAGATGGTGAACTTTCTCGTGGTAGATCATCGGGGTGTTTATAACGCCATTCTTGGACAACCATCACTTTATGACTTCAAAGCAGTGATGGGTGTCTATCATCATGTCTTGAAATTTCCAACACCTGCAGGGATAGGAGAAGTTAGAGGTGAACAACGAACCTCTCGAGAATGCTACAACATGGCTTTCAAAGAAAAGGCACATAAGTTATTGATGATTCGAGGAGAACCTTCTGAGGGGATGGAAAGTTTGGATCCACGAGACCCTGTAAAAGGTGAGGCTGTAGTTCCAATGGAAGGAATGGATGACGTCCCTATCTGTTTAAATAATTCAGAAAAGATAGTGAAGGTGGGTAAGAGTCTTCCTTTACCAATCAAAGATAAATTGATTGGTTTTCTTCGAGAATACAGTGACATTTTTGCATGGTCTCATGAAGACATGCCGGGCATAGACCCAAGTGTAGCTGTCCACCACCTTAATGTCAACCCTCAAGCTCAATCCATTCGACAAAAGAGGAGGTACCAAGCTCTAGAGCGTTCAGAGGCGATTGCCTTAGAAGTGGAAAAGCTCCTAACAAGTGGAATCATTCGAGAGGTAAACTACCTTGAATGGCTCTCTACTGTCGTATTGGTGAAAAAAGCCAATGGAAAATGGCATGTCTGCATCGACTTCAAAGATTTGAACAAGCACTGCCCAAAAGATAGTTTTCCATTGCTCATGATAGATCAACTAGTTGATGCCACAGCTAGCCAGCAATTGTTAAGCTTCATGGATGCTTATTTTGGTTATAACCAGATTCCAATGTACTTGAAGGATGAAGAAAAAACAGCTTTCATCACTGATAGAGGGTTGTACTGTTATCGAATGATGCCTTTTAGACTGAAAAATGCTAGAGCAACCTATCAACGGTTAGTAAACTCCATGTTTTCTCCTCTCCTAGGAAAGACCATGAAAGTTTCTGTGGATGATATGCTCACCAAAAGTATGGATGCCAGATCCCATGTAGACGACCTCCGAACAACTTTTGACATCCTCTGAAAACACAATATGAAGCTGAATCCCACTAAATATGCTTTTGGGGTATCTTCTAGAAAGTTCTTAGGATTTATTGTCACCCAAAGAGGAATAGAGGCCAATCCTGAGAAAATCCAAGCACCTATGCAGCTTGAGTCTCCCAAAACACCAAAGGATATACAAGTTCTGACTGGACGAGTTGCCACCTTAAATCGCTTTATTTCTAGGGCGACCAACAAATGTCACCCTTTCTTTAAAGCTTTAAGGAAGTACAAGCAGTTTGAATGGACAAATGAGTGTGAGAATGGTTTCCTACAGCTTAAGAAGTACTTAGGTTCTCCTCCTCTCCTCTCCAAACCAATTGTGGGGGAACCGCTCTTTTTCTATCTAGCAGTCTCCGCATATGCAGTTAGTGCAGCTTTTATCCGTGAGGATCAGGGAATCCAGAGGCCAGTCTATTATGTGAGTAAGGCCTTGACAGATGTCAAAGATCGATACCCTCCTATGGAGAAGCTGGGTCTCGCCTTAGTTGTTGCTGTATGAAAGCTTCGGCCATATTTTCAAGCACACACTATTATGGTACTAACTGATCACCCTTTACGACAGGTCTTCTATCATCCAGAGCTTTCTGGAAGACTCATCAAGTGGTCTATTGAGTTAGGAGAGTTTGACATACACTATATTGCAAGACCATCTATCAAAGGACAAGTAGTCGCTGACTTCATTACAGAATTTTCAGGTAGTGGAGTTAAGGAGGATGAAGAGACCAGTGCAGGATCAAATGATCGACCAATATCCATGGGAATAGATCCACAGAAGGCATGGTTCTTGTTCGTAGATGGGTCATCTAATAAGATTGGTAATGGAGCTGGCTTGATTTTGTCAACTCTAGATGGAGTAGAAGTTGCTGTGGCCCTACATTTTAATTTTAAAGCCACCAATAATGTCGCAGAGTATGAAGCTCTCCTTAGAGGACTTAGGTTGGCAGTTGCCCTTGGAGTAGAAGAGATTGTCACCCATAGCAATTTCCAACTTGTGGTTAACCAAATCCGCGGAGACTATCAGGCAAAAGGCTCTACCATGATGGCTTACTTGGATAGAGTTAACTTCTTTCTTCATAGTTTTAAAGGTTTTGACATCATAAGAGTCCCAAGGTTAGAGAATTCAAAGGCTGATAGTTTAGCAAGAATTGCCTCAGGGGTAGACCCCCTTCCACCAACTGCCTCTCATATGGTCATTCTAGAATCTCCAAGTATATCAAAGTATGAACTTTTGCCAGAAAGAACGATGACTATAAACAGTAGCCTGTGCTGGATGGACCCTATCATTAAATTCTTAGAGACAGGGTAACTTCCGGCTGACCGAAATGAGGCGATCAAGGTAAGGGGGAGACATCAAGGGACACTATGGTTAATGGTGTTCTCTACAAAAGAGGGTTCAGCCTTCCTCTCTTAAAATGTATTCACCCAGAAGAAGCTAATTATGTCCTTAGAGAAATGCATGAAGGAATATGTGGTAACCATTCTTGTGGTCGATCTCTGGCTTATAAATGTACCAGGCAAGGATACTATTGGCCGACCATGAAAAATGATGCTAAGGCATTTTCAGCTAGGTGTGACAAGTGCCAAAAATGTGCCAATATTCCAAGAAAAGCTCCTGAGAACATGACGCAATGGTGGCCCCATGGCCGTTCGCACAATGGGGACTAGACCTTATTGGACCTCTTCCAATGGGCAAACGACAAGTTAAATATGCCGTTGTTGCGATTGATTACTTCACTAAGTGGGCAGAAGCTGAACCCCTTGCATCAATTACTAAAAAAAAGACCACAGACTTTGTAAAGAAGTCAATTGTCTATAGGTTTGGTATCCCTCACACCATTATTACAGACAATGGCAAGCAATTCGATAACTCAAACTTTAGGAACTTCTGTAAGGAGTTGAACATCTTTTTATGCTTTTCCTCTCCAGCTCATCCTCAAGCAAACGGTCAGGTGGAGGCTGTTAACAAAACTATTAAACACCTCCTCAAGACCAAATTAGATTCTAGGAAAGGTGCATGGCCAGAGGAACTTCCACAAGTACTTTGGGCATACCGAACCATTATCCACACAGCAACAGGGGCAACCCCATACTCTTTAGCATTTGGCTCAGAAGTAGTTGTTCCTGTTGAGATTGGCCTTCCATCACCTCGTACTGAGTGATATAGTGAAAAGCTTAATCATAGAGCCCTTCAACTCAACTTGGATCTTCTTGAGGAGGAAAGGGATCTCACCAGTATCAAAGTTGCTGCTTACCAAGAGAGGGTTGCTCGATATTTTAACTCTAAGGTTAAGCGCCGATCTTTCCAAGAGGGAGATCTTGTTTTGAGACAAGTACTATAAAATACTCGAGATCCCACTGATGGAGCATTGGGGCTCAACCGGGAGGGTCCTTATCGAGTCAGAGCAGTCATCCGACTAGGCACCTACAGACTTGTCACCATGGATGAGAGGTTGCTTCATCATCCATGGAATGTTGAGCACTTAAAGAAGTATTATCCATAATCTCTTTATATATGTAATAACTCCTTCTAGGTACTTATGCATGTGTAATAACTCCCATAGGGAGACCTATAAAGAGATTATCAATAAAGTATTCAGTTTATTATTTTACAAATCATACGTCTTTAAAGCTCATTTATGATCAAGCTGTAACAAGATGAAAAGAGTAAAAGAATTCAACACTAGAAATAATTTTAAGAAGTTCTTATTATTTCAAAATTGGCAGAAGAGTGCCACTCATATAGTCCAAGTAAGGACAAATCCTCACCTATGGCATTGAACTAAAAACAAAAACAATGAAAGATAAAGTCAAGGCTTAGAAAATTGCCTTAATATGATCATTTCCTACAAATAAGCATCTACCTAGTTGAAAGAACTCCAACTATCTCTAAGAAGTGGCCTCATCATCTCCTTCTTCATCTGAAGATGATAAGGTAGAGTCGCCTTGCTTGGCCGCCCAGGCTGCTGTGTCCAATGTCGACTCATAATCCTTATCTTTGAGGATGAATCGGTGGAATTGCTCAGGATCAGAGTTTACTATCGGGATAGACTCTGCCACCAAGTTTAACTCTTCAGCTATGGGAGACAAATCAATCTCTGGGTAGCGATCATGGAACCATTCAGATCAGTGCATACTTTCCACACATATGGATCCACTCCATGAACTAAATAAAACCCATCATGAACTTTGTCGAAATATGATAAGCATCCATTCACCTGGACAAATGCCGTGTTATCAGAGTAAGATATTTCAATTTGAAGTAGATTTCAATCATAAAAATAATAAAAACTTATTACCCTCTATCTTTTGGTTGGCAATAGGAGGGAAAAGAGAATCTGAAACTTTGAATGATAATTGGATACGGTTTAATGAAACTCAATCCAACTAAACCAAAGAGTAGGTTTGTTTCAGAGGCAATAGAGACATGTAAAATACCTATTGAGAAAACTCCAAATTCTTGTGAAGGCGTCGGGAACGGCGAAGAGGCGTCGGGGAGGTGTTTCTGATTTGGAGAGAAAGCTGTAGCCGGCTTGGGTTGTGTTAGGGATTGAGAGCGGGGGAGAGAGAGAACCGAAATTAGGGATTTAGATGGGGCTAGGGTTTTGTTATTTTCTTTATATAGATTTGTAAAATTCCAGAAAATCCATATCTATAAAAAATTATCAAAATCATCCTATTCTTCAGTCCCTATATTTCAATCTTTTTCATTTACACCATTAGACTAATTTTTTATAATTTTTAGAGTGCTAAATGTTTTAATTTAATTTTTAAAATAAATTATAATATTTTTTACATATTTAAAATTTTATATTATTGTAAAATAAATTTTTTGATATTTTTAATTACTTAATTTTCATCAAAGCAATTAAATTATGTGATTTTCATCACTTTCAAATTAAAAACTAATTTTATTAATTTTATAAAATTTCCACGTTTACAAATTTATTTTTCTAAAATTTAATATTTAAAAATTTATTCTTTTCATACATGTAATAATGTTATCTTTAATTTAAAGATTTTTAAAAATTATTTTTAATTTTAGATTAAAAGAAAATTATATTGTTTAATTATATTTAGATAAATTTATTAAAATTTTAAATATTATATTCACATATTTGAAAGAAAAAAATAAAAAGAAAGAGAAAAATTTGAGAGGGATAAGAAAAAAAATTACATTTTCACATACTTGTCAAATTTTTATAAATATGATATATATATGTGATTGAATAAGACAAAAAGTGACAAATAAGATGAATTGATGAGTTTGACTTTTAAGACATGGTTAAATTTCTCACTTTTTTAAAAAATTGCCAAATAAAAAATTTGTGAAGTGACAAATATGCAAAAAATTCTTGTAGTGTCATTAACCTCTCTACGGTTAGTCGCATGATCCTTATTCCTTATCGACTAGGTTTGATGACTTGGTTCTCCCTGTAGCACTGTCACAGTTTTAATTCTAGCCATCTGCACAGTTAAAGAGGAGTCGTTAGTCATCAAACCAAGTCTACTAAGAAAGGGAAGAGATGAGAAATGCTAAGGGACTATATTGAAAACTTTTTAAATAGCCATTGAAACTTGAAAAATATTTTTCACCCTTAAAAAGAAAAATGTTAAGTTGGTTCTTAACCAAAAGTATATAGTTGGTCTTTAAAAAAGTATATAGTTGGTCTTAAAAAAAAATCAAAAATTTTTGGGAGATGTGCAAGTTTTAGGATTTTGCAAAATGACCCCTGTTCATAGTATTCAAAACTGGCTGAATAACCCCTGTTCATAGTTTTCAAAGCTGGCAGAATGCCCCATATTCATAGTTTTCAAAACTGGCAAAATAACTCCTCTTCATATTTTTTTTGGAAAAGTTACTTAGTAATATAAATCCAAAAAAATTAAAATGTACAAAAATCCGAGGGGCATACCCCAAGAATTACAAGAAGGACGTAAAGTCCAAACACATAATCCAACAAAAGATCAAAAAATATAGACCACAAGCGGCCTAAAACAAAGTAAAAAGGCCATAAACGGCCTTAACAACATAAATGATAAATGGCCACAAAAGGTTTAAATCATAAAAATACAAGAGCTTCAGCCGTTCTTGTTTTTCTTCTTCTTACCCTTCTTTACCGGGGTAGCTGGGGTGTCTGTATGAGTATGATCAATCCTATCAGATTGGTCCTCATCACTCAGCCTATTCAAAGGCTCAAAATGGGGGGAAGAAGTCTCAAGAGGTTGTCCTGTGTTTATCCGCCCTGACGAAACAGATGCCTCGCGATTGGTTGAATAATGGATAGTACCCAAAAGCTTACCTTGGTCGGTCGCAAAAGGAGATAGAGAGCCAGATTCTGAGACTGACTCTGTGCTCAAAACTGTAGCAGCCTTAAGAGTCACAACTTCCACTAAAGAATCTGCTGGAATAGCAACAGCTTTGGAACTCTCAGCGACATCAGTCGCAACCTTACCCGAATTCAAGGGGGCACCATCAGAAGGGGTGCTATCAGAGGTGATAGCCTCAATCTTATCCTGGACTAGAGTCTTTACCGGTTCCGGACAACGGTGACCAAACCTGCGACATTTGGAGCAACGTTTTGGAATCCACTCATATTCAACTTCAATTTGGATGGGCTCAGGAGAGAGTTTGCACTTGAACTCAAAGTTCTGGATCGGAGGGCGCTTTGCATCAAGAAGAACACATACCCTCGCATACTCCAATCTGGAAAGATCGGAAGTCATCTTGTCACAAGACATAGGTTGTCCAACCATGCTGAAAACAATGCTAAGACCTTTGGTTGTCCACAAAGGGAAAGGCAGGCCATATAATCGGATCCAAACAGGAATATACCTCAATTGATTTGCATTAAAATCTAAATGCGGGTTCCAAGGTTGTAAGATAATTGTTTTACCTCTGAATATCCAAGGACCGCGAGCAATTATGTTATGAACCTCTTTCTCCGTTTGGAAGCGGAAGATGAGAAACCCCTTGTTTGTGGAACGGACGTCTTCCAAGCCGCTGGATTTCCATGCACGCTTGGCCAACGAGCGAGCAGCATAAAAAGGCATCACCCCTCTTCATAGTTTGCCAAAGTGGTAGAAAGACAGCTGCAAATGAAGTTTTCAAAACTTATAGAAACACCCCTGCAACTAAAAATGAAGTTTTCAAAACTGGCAGAAAGACCCATGCAACTAAAATGAAGTTTGCAAAATTACAGAAAGGCCCCTACAACCAAAAATTACGTAGAAAAAAAATCACGAGTTAGCCATGCAGCTTGCCCCTCGCGAGCTCGGCCTTCAAATACAGCCCACCCATCGCGAGCTCGGCCTTTGCATGCAGCTCGCCCCTCGCGAGCTCGGCATTTGCGTGCTCGCCCTTCGCGAGCTAGCCCATGGTTGCTTGGTACCGCCCCTCGTTCACTCACCCCTCGCGGTCTCTCCATTTGCATCGCCCTTCGCGGTGTCTCAATTCGCATGCAGCTCGCCCCTTGCGAGCTTGGCCTTCGTATGGAGCTCGCCCCTCGCGAGCTTGGCCTTCGCATGCAATTCAACTCCATGAGCTCACCGCTCACATGATCGTCACTCGCCCAGTAGCTTGTCTTCTCACCTCCCTCATGAAGCACTCACTCTTTCACACTAGCCTAGTTGAAAAGACACGTTCTAGTAGCCTCTACAATTGCTTTTTATTTTTCTAATCTCCCTCAAGCTCCTAATCGCACCCGAATGCAACCCCATGCACTCACGTCAAACGTGATATGCATAGTAGTGGGTCACGTTATTGCAAGTTTCTATATGATAAAACACTTCTATAGCAAATGGTTGAGCCTCTAAGTACACCGAAGTGCTACTTTAATTGATATACAAGTTGTGAACAACTCCATATATAGCATGCCCATGAATCATATGCATCTAACGTGGTCAACATATCTTTAAATATAAACTGATGTTTTCAACACTTGAGGTAAGTGTCCAACACACTACAAACTGCACACTATTTTTGTGTATATTTTGATGGTATGCTTGAATATATTAGTAACTAGCTCTTTTATGAGTGTATCTACAACATTCCACACTACCTGCATGCATATTATTATTGCATGTGATGGTTTACACATATATATTATGTTCTCTACGTGATATAGATCAAGCTCTAGCATTATCTTCATACAGCTCTTAACTTGTTAAATAGAACTTTGGCACTTGCCCGATTGTCTTAGCTAGCATTTACAAAGAAAACCGATACTTTGGTTCCTCCTGCATATATGTCTGCATGCCTTCCTACTGAATTTTAAGTTCAAGCAAATTTCAAAAAGTTTTGCTCAGTGTGATGCATATTAAGTGCTACATGTTGTTCTATCTAGTGTAGTCTATTTAAAATATTTCTAGCTTGATCATCCAGTTGCATTACACTTGTGTATGCTTTCCTACTGATTCAGTTGCTTATCTACGTTTCTTTGATTCTCAGTTCACCTTTAATGCCTTGAACTTGTTTAAAAATATTCTACATAACCTACCTTCAGTTAGTTCAAGTCTAATACGTGCTGCATGCTTTTTCACACAATTATTGTATCTACATTCTTCATGACCTACCATCCATTATTATATTACATAAACACATGCTTTATGAAATATAATATATTATATCAACATGCTTTAACAACTAGTATATTTATATTATGCTTGAATGCTTCTAGCCATTCATTACCTACCCACTTTTGTATATATTTTTATAATATAAAGCATGTAAATATCTCAATTTGCGTAGGCCATTGTCCATATTAGTTCAATAAAGCATTTTCAAACATGCACTATTGGAAGAAAGAACACTCACAGGTTCTAAACGGAGAATTAAAATAGTGAGCCTATCGCGTCAAATTGCTTGCTCTGAACCGCCTACACTACTTGACTTTTGAGTACTTCCACTTTGGAGTGAGCCCTACCTACTACAACTTTTTGTGAAAGGCGGTAAAAACCAAACGAATAATGTCCATTAAAGAGAGAAAAGAGAAGGGAAGTTTACCTCTTGTTTGTTTGGAACACCTTGTGCGGCTACCCTAATGATCACCTCCCAATTTTGACTTCTTACTTTATGGCGACATATTAGGGATTTTATTATGAAGGGCAGTGGCAGTAAAGAAATAAAAGAGATTTTATATATATAGATGGAAAGTCCGTATCAACACTTGTCAATTATATAATTTCCATCTCTGTGACGCCCACCTAGGGTTCAAGTCACGTTAGACTTATATGTATGATAAAATTCACCCTTTGGGCCTCCTACTAGTATTTAATTTATAGGCCTGAATGACTTAATCGTCTCTGCATTGACTCGTTAGTCGACTTGGGTTTGGGGGGACTACTGTTATGACCATAACAAAATTGGGCCTTAATTAAATCTACCACTGTAATCCCATTATTGAAGCCCGTTATTTAGGCCTGCTATCTGGGTCCCACAATAACTCCTCCTGATGCCTATATAAACCCTCCAAACTCTTACTCAAGGTATGCACACTTTCTAAACTCTTTCTCTTTCTAAATTTCCTTAGCTTTTGAGAGCTTCTCTCTCTAGAAAATTCTCTTATAAAATTCCGGTGTGCCCGATGATGCGTTCGAAACTAGCAAGTATACTAGTCGCACAAGTAATAAAGTGATAAGTAGATATCGTTCACACGAGGATTGAATCTAATTGAATTTGTTATTTTCCAGCAACAATAAACTTGGGGGTTTTGTTGAATGATTAACTAAATGAAATATTAATGTAATTGCACGATAACACAACACAAAGTAAAATGGAGTGAAAAATCAATGAGAGACACTTGGTTAAGGGTTCTTTCTCTGCCACAAGATATGAATTTGTGAATTAACATAGAATTGTAATCCAATTACAGCATTGAAGTTATCAACCGTAGATAACAACACGCTCTGTTATCCCAATCTTTCTTTACTTTGTTGTTAAATAAAACAGGCTCTTTATTTAATCTCTATCCATTAAACAACCTAGAACAAGCTCTCTAAGTTTAATTCAATAGAAGCATTACGATGAGAAAGAGAGGTTGATCTAAGCAATAATCACACAGGTTCGGATTATTTAACCTAGGTTGTATTTTCCAATTGCAATCTCTGATCACAATTTTGCTACTGATGATTGGAAATTCAAGACAATTACGGATCAAGATTTCTAATCTAGCAATAGACAACAACTAGATTATATTCAGTTAGCCACCCCAAATACAATCAGCAAGCAATCATAAGCATTAGATATGGGAAAATAGAAGCAACTTCAATTAGATAATTGGATAACAACTTCTTATACAATCAACTCACAAAAACCATATCAAGGGCTTTGAAATCACCCTCAACCAATTCAAATTCAGTTACACATGTTCAAAAATGTGGTAAATACAATACAACATACAAATTTCCCAGAAAATGAAAGGGAAGGGAAAAACTTAGCAATTCTGATGTAAATCTCTTTGAATTATAGTTCTTCCTCTTTCTAAGCTTTCTTTCTCCTTCAAGAACTCCAAAAGATGAGAGAATTCCAGAGCTGCAGCCTCTAAGTCGTTTCCCCCTCTTCAAGTTATGAAAATAAAACCTAAAATATGTTTATATACTTTGCTACAGTAACTTGCTACAGTGCCCCGTATTTAATAACATGCTACAGTGATATGTGAAATTACAAATATACACTTCTCATACCATTTTTATCATAACTTTTGGTACACTACATAAATTCGTGAACCGTAAATTTCTCCAGAAAATAGACTTCGATAGCTTTTCAATGGTATATAGCATGTTATCCGGCTAATTGTACATCGATACAATCAACTCCGAGAAATTGACTGATTAGCAGAGGTGAAAATGAAGGGTTTTACTCCATTTTTGTGCAAGTTGCTTCCAAAACTCCTACAAACATCAAAACCACACAAAAACATAAAAATACCAAGGACTATAGCAAAGAAACATGGACGAATGGATATAAAAGTAATACATAAATAGACACCTATCAAATTCCCCCACACTTAGACTTTGGTAGTCCTCGAGCAAATAAAATGATATAAAACAAAACTAAACCGAAACAAAATCAAAGAAAAATTAAAACACACAATTGCTTCAACTTGCAAATAGGCCTCAAAGATTGTACTTAATTATAACCCAAGGAAAACTTCAAAATAATGCACTTGATCAAGAATTTCATCTCAAAGATTAGTTTCGCTTCACTTCACTTCCTCAAGTGTGTGTGTGTAGAGCCATTCTCACCTAATCACTTGTAACCCAGATGAGTTTATGCATAAAAATGAATCATATTTATTATTGAAGATGTGTATATAAATGAACTCCATAGGCCTGCTTTTCAAGTCACTCTCCACTAATGTAGACATGCACAACAACCAGGATCAAGTAGGACTTTATTAAGCTTGTAACGTTTGGCTTGGGTGAAGGTATGATAAAGGATAATAATTTGGATCAAATCACCCACAAACACATAAATCATTCAAGATTATGTAGAGCTCAACCCTATATCACAACTTTATTTCAATTCACCAATTTACTCCCCCAAACTTATTTAGAACACTCAATCTTTTTTTTTTGTAGAAAACAAAAGAAAACTACACCCCCACACTTTGTTGTTTCATTCTTTTTAAGAACACTTAAAGGTATAGATCTCTTATTCTTCTTCTTTTGTTCTCTTTTTTTTCTTTTTTTCTTTTTTTTCTTTTTTTTTCATTACACTTTCCCTCCCCCGCACTTAAACAACACATTGTCCCCAATGTGTAAGTATGTGGACAATAAGTACATATTGACTTTTTTCTTTTTTCTTTTTTTTTTTTACAAACACAATAGAACTCATTTGCATTGCTCATGACACATCCATACCTCCTCTAACTTCCCAAAACCAGAACATAGCTCAAAGTTTAATTGTGAATGATCTACATGCTCATAGGTAAGGGATAAACTGTTTGGAACAAATTCATTTGAGGTTAGGAAATCTTTTAGTGAGTTAACAAAGAAAAAGGCTTACAGAGGCTCAAAGTGGTAACTAGGGATCAATTTCAGTCAAGGTTGGCTATTAAGGCTCAAACGGTCCAAAGATGGCCTAAATCATTTCCCCAATGTTGCACAGTCTAGGGTTTCGCCTCGAGTGACCATCAAACAAGTTCTAGAATTCATTAAAATCTGAAGAAACATTTAAATTACATAAACTTTCTTTAAGTGAACAAATAACTCAGTGATAATAGCTCAGTGCTCAATGTTGCGCAAGGAATCAAAGGCAAAGTGAAAACCAATAACCATTTCAAGCACACAGATCCATGCATCATTTATCATTTTCCAAGAGTTATTCTTAATTCAATCATTATCTTATCCTCGACCCACAAAATGCAAGAAAAGAGGTACGTGGCATTGTTACACCTGAGTCAAGATTGTATATTTCAACAATCCTTAGGACCAGTAGTCCGCAGACTTAAGGTTTCCAGCCTATATACCTTTATTATGAAGAACAAAACAAGAAACAAGACACTTCAAACAACATAAAAAATAAACTACAGATTTATTTAGAGAGAACGCGTTTTAAGGGTTAAAGAAACCCCATATTCTGCCATTCTCAAGTTTTTTCCACAAATTTTTTTTTTGTTTGAATCGAAACTAATAAAGACAAAAACACATAACAACTCTAAATTACATAAAACTAAACTTACGCATAAAATAACAAAGTCTAACAAGTCAGCAAACAAAAACAATTAAGTTAGAATGGGTCTAAAAAGTTTAGAAGTTAGCCTACTTATTCAGCCATTATGGATTAAAGAAATCCAGAATGCGTTTCAAGAGAACTTGAACTTTTCAAGCCACCACTCTAAAAGCCAAGATTAGAAAATATTATCTGGGGTGACAAAACAAACTGAAAAAAAAAACTCAAAAGAAATGACATAAAAAAACTCAAATAAACACAACAAAAAGAAAGCAAACGAAAATGAAGCAAACCAATAGATAGAGATTACAGATGGAGCGTTAAATCCAGTTTACGCCTCTTATTACCCTCCGCAAACCAATCTATCCGAGCTATTGTTGGATCAGGCGAATAGACGAATGCTTGCAATTTGTCAATTAACTCCCCTGCAGTTGAAGCTATAACCAGGATTTGCCTCACTGACTGTGAGATGAAGCTTTTTTCTACTGCTTGATCAAGAAAAGACAACAAACCATCAAAAAAATTATTGACATTTAACAAACCAATGGGTTTCCGATGGATGTTTAGCTGTGCCCAATAGGTGATTTGAAATATCTCCTCTAATGTACCATAACCACCGGTCAAAGCTATAAATGCATCAGATTTAATGACCATATGTGCAATACGCTCATGCATGCTAGAGACCTGTAACTCTTCCCCCATTGTGTTGCCTATGATATCTCACACAGCTAATGGTTTATGGATAATGCCGAGAAATTTACTTCCTCCCAAGGATGCAGCTGTCGACACACACCCCATTAACCCAAGACTACCCCCTCCATAAATCAAATGAATACCCTCGCAGCTAATGTCCTACCAAGATCAAGAGCTGCTGTTGTAAACTCTCCATCTTTACCAAATTGCGATCCACAAAATACGCATATATTTTGAAATCGCCAAATTGGTGTTTTTTCCATTTCTACAAGTGCTCTAAACTTGTGTAAGACAATGATGCACGTTAGGTATTATGCGATTCAAGTGTAAGACAGGTTATAATAATGACATTTAAAAATATGGAGAATGGATATATACACACACGTAAAACTCTCAAATTTGACACATGGGGACATAATTTCGGTGGGGGTTGCTCGATGCAGATTTATCGCCCCAAGATTTGAAAAAATGAGATATGCTTTCGGCGAGGTTTGACAAAACCTACACACTTGTCTACCACGTGAAGCATGAAAAATGGAGATACACTTTTGGCGGGGGTTGACAAAACCCCCACACTTGTCTCCCACGTGAAGCATTAAAAATGGATATACACTTTCGGTGGAGGTTGACAAAACCTCCACACTTGTCTCCCACGTGTACTTATGCCATAGGGTAGTCATATGGTTTGTCAAAAGAAAACTTGAAATTAAAACAAACAAAATCAACAAACAACAACAACACAAAAACAACATTGATAATCAGATCAAACGAAACAAGAAAAAATATTGACAACAACAACACACATTCAAATATACAAGTAGTTGTGATTGTGGCTCACATCTTCCTCTTGTTTTACGTCCAGGAACGGCTGAAACGCCTTCTATGAGTCGGGGATTTGCTTCCCATCCAGTTTTCTTATAAACTGTCAACCAGGGTCGTTTTTAGTCAGATTCCCTAGACTATAACACTGCAATTCATCACGAAATTGTGTCCATAGATTAAGCAATTCACGCTGAACAAGTTCACAAGAATGTGACTCGAGAGTTAACAAAACATTATCCAGCGACTCATTACTCAAACCATTCTTAATAAATGAAAGTTTATCTTCTCTATTCCTGGACAAAAAACCTAATGAATGACAAGTCTGGTTACAATTCCATCTAGCACATTTATAACATACTTGTAACCTTTTCGCTCTTCGCCTCTTGGCGCAGTAGCTCTTTCCTAGACCAGGCATGTATTTTGCAAGATTAATGTCCGGCTCACCGGACAATCTCACCTTGGCTTCGATAAGCCATCGGATATCAGCAGGCACATTTAGGAGCATCAATGCCCAAAGTCTAGTCATCCGTACTTTATAAAGTTTAAACACAGCATTTTGAGGAAGTGAAGGGAAATATTTACGAAGGTTCGACAGAAAGATATCGGCATCCATTGAAGAGGAGAAAGGAAGAGATATTACCGATAATGCGATCGGGTTTGTTTTTCTCCAAGATATGCACGTTTCAAATCTTTGGCGAATGACTTCAACTTCCGTTTGGATGTTTCCACAAGCTGCTGCACAAATGAGCTCAAAGCACAGAGTAATCAAATAAACACAAGAAAAGAAAAGAAAAGAAAATAGATACACATAAAAGAAATAAAAACACAAGAGCAAACGAAAGTAAAAAACAAACAACAAAGCAAATGAGACAGATGGTAAAGAGAGATAAAACCTGATCAATTATAATGGCCCATGAGAGGAATCTCCTCGAAACACAAAAATTGATCGTTACTACCTTCTTTTCTTTGTCTCTTTTTATTTATGTTTCAAAAACATTGGGTTGCCTCCCAATAAGCGCTTGGTTTAATGTCTCAGCCTGACGTTACTTGCCATCACCCATCAAGATAAGCTGGCTCGTAGAGAGGTACCTCCTCGATTTCCTGCATCACTGAATTCTCATAGTAAGGCTTCAACCTGTGCCCATTCACCTTGAATACTTTATCCGTTTTTAAGCTCTTGATTTTCCACTGCACCATGAGGAAAACATTAGTAACAAAAAGGTCCAACCATCGAGATCGTAATTTACCTGGAAATAACTTGAGGCGAGAATGAAATAAAAGAACTTTCTGTCCCACTTCAAAATTCTTCCTGGAGATCATTTTATCATGAAATGCCTTAGTTCTCTCCTTGTAAATTCTGGAATTCTCATAGGAATCATTTCTAAGTTCTTCCAATTCTTGTAGTTGAAGCTTCCTTTGTTCTCCAGTAGCATCCATCTCCATGTTACAAAGCTTTACTGCCCACCATGCTTTGTGTTCGAGCTCTACTGGAAGGTGACATGGCTTACCATAGACTAACCTATACGGAGACATACCAATAGGTGTCTTGTAAGCAGTCCGGTATGCCCAAAGTGCATCATTCAATCGTAGGCTCCAATCTTTTCTGTTCGGATTCACTGTTCTTCTCGAGAATGGACTTGACTTCTCGATTTGAAACTTCAACTTGACCACTAGTTTGTGGATGATATGCAGTAGACACCTTGTGAGTGATGTTGTATTTCTTGAGCAAGGCTTCAAATGATCGGTTGCAGAAGTGTGTCCCTCTGTCGCTAATCATGGCTCTTGGTGTTCCAAATCTCGCAAAAATGTTAGATTTCACAAAATCTACAACAACTTTAGAATCATTAGTTCTCGTAGCTTTTGCTTCCACCCATTTAGAAACATAATCCACAGCAAGTATAATGTAAACATTACCAAATGATGAAGGAAAAGGACCCATGAAATCAATACCCCACACATCAAAAATCTCGACAATAAGTATAGGGGTTTGTGGCATTTGATTTTTGGCACTTAAATTACCTGTCCTTTGACAACGGTCACAAGCTTTGCAGAACAGATATGCATCTTTGAACAATGATGGCCAGTAGAATCCACAATCAAGAACTTTAAGGGCTGTTCTTTTTTGGTCCGAAATGACCTCCACATGCATAAGAATGACAGAAGGTTAAAATTGAATTAAATTCAGATTCAGAAATGCACCTTCTTATCACTTGGTCAGAACAATGCTTCCATAAGTACGAATCATCCCATATGTAGTACTTGGCAATGTTCTTGATCTTGTCTCTTTGAGCTCGAGTCAAGTCATGTAGTAGCTTCTTCGTAACTAAGTAATTGACAATATCTGCATACCAAGGGGCTACTACATTTAGAGACAACAATTGTTCATCCGAAAAACTTTCTTGTACTGGCAGTGCATTCTTATCATGGACAATGCGACTGAGATAGTCTGCGACTAAGTTTTCACTTCCCTTCTTATCTTTGATGTCCAAGTCAAATTCCTGTAAAAGGAGTATCCACCTGATAAGCCTTGGTTTAGCATCTTTCTTTGTGAGCAAGTACCTCAAAGCTGCATGATCAGAATAAACGGTTACTTTAGTACCAATCAAATAAGATCGAAACTTTTCTAAAGTAAAAATAACCGCTAGCAGCTCTTTCTCAGTGGTAGAATAATTAAGTTGAGCATCATTTAAAGTCGAGATGCGTAGTAGATGGCATGTGGAATTTTGCCAATTCGTTGACCCAAAACGGCACCCACAGCATAGTCACTCGCATCGCACATGATCTCGAATGGATAATCCCAATTTGGAGATTGGATTATTGGAGCCGAAGTCAAGAGTTCCTTCAGTTTCTCAAATGCCTCTTTGCATTTCTCATCAAATTCAAAGGCCACATCATTCTGTAATAATCTGCATAGGGGCAATGCTATCTTCGAGAAATCTTTGATGAATCTACGATAAAAACCTGCATGACCAAGAAACGAACGAATATCCCGCACACTTGTGGGAGGTGGTAAGGAACATATAAGATCTATCTTGGATTTATCAACCTCTATACCCTTAGCAGAAATAACATGTCCCAAAACTATACCCTGATCTACCATAAATGACATTTCTCCAAATTTAGAACAAGGTTAGTTTCTATACATCTTTGAAGTATAAAGGTAAGGTTGTCAAGGCATTTATCAAAAGAATCACCAAAAACACTAAAGTCATCCATAAATACCTCAATGATGTTCTCAACATAATCAGAGAAAATACTTACCATACACCTTTGGAAAGTGGCAGGGGCATTGTAAAGACCGAATGGCATGCGTCGATAGGCAAACGTACCGAATAGGCATGTGAATGTAGTTTTCTCTTGATCCTCAGGGGCAATGACAATCTGATTATATCCTGAATAGCCATCAAGAAAACAATAGTGAGAATGACCTGCTAACCTCTCCAGCATTTGATCAATGAATGGCAAAGGAAAGTGATCCTTGCGAGTTGCAGAATTGAGCTTTCGATAATCAATACAAACTCGCCACCCGGTTTGGATACGAGTGGGAACTAGCTCATTATTGTCATTCTTAACCACCGTAACACCAGATTTCTTCGGAACAACTTGGACTGGACTCACCCACCTGCTGTCCGAAATTGGATAAATCACACCCACATCTAACAATTTCAGGATTTCTTTCTTGACAACTTCCATCATCGCTGCTTCTCTAGTGGGCTTGGATCCCTCTTCTAACAAGATGCGGTGCATGCATATGGCTGGACTAATACCTTTGATGTCAGCGATTGTCCACCCAATGGCTGTTTGTGATCTCGAAGCACTCGGATGAGTTTCTCTTCTTGTAATGGTGCAAGACCCTTTGCTATTATGACTGGCAAAGTATCTTTCTCACCAAGGAATACATGCTTCAAATGATCTGGAAGAGGTTTAAGCTCCAAGGCAGGTGCTTTCATCACGGAAGGTAGAAGTTTGTCATTAGATAAAGGCAATTCAATGTACGAAACATCATACCTGTTTGTGGTGATAGCTATAGTCTCATCCAAGCTTGCCACAGCTTCCTCCACTTCTTTAGACACTTGTATCAGCCTTCTCAGTTCTATGGAATTTTCTATCCCTATGTGCTCACTAATGGCTACTTTCAATCCATCCTTGCGAGTTAACTCAAAAAGTTGTTGTGCCAAAGAATCAATAACATCAACTGCAAAAACAGAATGAAAGTCACTAGGGTACCTCATTGCCTCAAAAATATTGAAACGAATCACCTCGCCATCAAACTCCATGGTGAGAGTCCCATCATGAACATCAATCTTGGTTCGGGCAGTTTTCAAGAATGGCCTCCCCAAGAGAATCGGTGTTGGATTGGGAGATGTCTCATCCTCCATTTCAAGAACATAAAAGTCTGCTGGAAATACCAATTGATTCACCTGCACAAGCACATCTTCCATAACTCCCCTGGGATATGCATTAGAACGATCAGCAAGTTGAATTACAATACCAGTTTCCGCAAGGGGTCCAAGATTCAAAGAAGCATAAATAGAATATGGCATGACATTAATAGATGCTCCTAAATCTAACATAGCTCTTTCAAACTTGGTATTACCAATGGTGCATGGAATGGTGAACGTACCTGATCTTTGCATTCCGGAGAAATTTTTCTTTGCAATACAGCTGAAACATTTTCCCCCACACTTACCTTCTCATTTCCTTTCAACTTTCTCTTGTTGGTGCATAACTCCTTCAGAAATTTTGCATAACGATGTACTTGCTTGATAGCATCCAGAAGTGGTATATTCACCTCGATCTTGCGAAAAGTTTCCAGGATTTCCTGTTCTTGTTCCTCCTTCTTTGATTTTGCAAATCTGTTAGGAAAAGGTGGGGGAGTAACATATGAAGGAATATTAGTTTTAGGATTTACCTTAGAAGATGATGTTTTATTCATGGTAGGAGTGGTATCATCCCCTTTATCAGCTTGTGATTTCTTTGGTGGAATCTCTAATTGCTTTCCACTTCTTAAAGTTATAGCACTAGCATTCTCTCTTGGATTGATCACCGGCTGAGAAGGTAATTTTCCTAAGCTTTGACTCTTAAAGTTATAGCACTAGCATTCTCTCAAGATTTCTAATCTAGCAATAGACAACAACCAGATTATATTCAGTTGGCCACCCCAAATACAATCAGCAAGCAATCATAAGCATTAGATATGGGAAAATAGAAGCAACTTCAATTAGAGAATTGGATAACAACTTCTTATACAATCAACTCACAAAAACCATATCAAGGGCTTTGAAATCACCCTCAACCAATTCAGATTCAGTTACACATGTTAAAAAACGTGATAAATACAATACAACATGGAGACATTCCAGAAAATGAAAGGGAAGGGAAAAACTTAGCAAATTTGATGTAATTCTCTTTGGATTATAGTTCTTCCTCTTTCCAAGCTTCCTTTTTCCTTCAAGAACTCCAAGAGATGAAAGAATTCCAGAGCTGCAGCCTCTACCACGTTCTCCCCTCTTCAAGTTATGAAAATAAAACCCTAAAATATGTTTATATACTCTGCTACAGTAACTTACTACAGTGCCCCCGTATTTAATAACATGCTACAGTGATATTTGGAATTACAAATATACACTTCTCATACCATTTTTATCATAACTTTTGGTACACTATATAAATTTGTGAACCGTAAATTTCTCCAGAAAATAGACTTCGAGAGCTTTTCAATGGTATATAGCATGTTATCCGTCTAATTGTACATCGATACAATCAACTCTGAGAAATTGACTGATTAGCAGAGGAGAAAATGAAGGGTTTTACTCCATTTTTGTGCAAGTTGCTCCAAAACTCCTACAAACATCAAAACCACACAAAAACATAAAAATACCAAGGATTATAGCAAAGAAGCATGGACAAATTGATATGAAAGTAATACATAAATAGATACCTATCACCCGAAACGACTTGGGCATCGGAGGGTTTTCGCCGGCACCACCGCCGGCACCCCTGACAATTTTCTTTGTTTTCAGGATTGGACCCGACGTACAATTCGAGTTCCAGCCCGCTTTTCGGCCGTCCGGAAATCGTGCATCAACAGATTATATTTCTATACTTTATATTATGGGGGTATTTGATTTTTTCACTTAACACCTTTTAGATCTAAATAGGTCGTAAGAAGTTTTAGGACTTCATTTACACAACTTAAAAGTATTTTTGTTTTTCCTTATGCATACATCTTAAAAAAGAGTGATTGGGTGGTATCTTACTTTATATTTTACTATTTTACCCTTTTAATAGAAATGTGATATGTTTATATTTTATTTGTTATAAACCGAGATTTACCAATAATTATACTTTAATATTATTATAATAATTCATCTTATTTAAATATTTACTTATTTTTTGGACTACAAGTGATTAAAAAGATATAATTAGAAGAATTAGAAAAAAGCTTAAAAATATATTTTTTAAAAAGTTATAGATGGGCAAAAAACTACATCCTTTTGCCATGATGCGTTCAAAACTAGCAAGTATACTAGTCGCACAAATAATAAAGTGATAAGTAGATATCGTTCCCACGAGGATTGATTCTAATTGAATTTGTTATTCAAAAGCAACAACATAATAAATGGGGGGGTTTTGTTGATGGATTAACTAAATGAAATGTTAATGTAAATGCACAATAACACAACACAAAGTAAAATGGAGTGAAAAATCAATGATAGACACTTGGTTAAGGGTTCTTTCTCTGCCACAAGATATGAATTTGTGAATTAACATAGAATTGTCATCCAATTACAGCATTGAAGTTATCAACCGTAGATAACAACAAGCTCTGTTACCCCAATCTTTCCTTACTTTGTTGTTAAATAAAAAAAGTTCTTTATTTAATCTCTATCCATTAAACAACCTAGAATAAGCTCTCTGAGTTTAATTCAATGGAAGCATTACGAAAAGAAAGACAGGTTGATCTAAGCAATAATCACACAGGTTCGGATTATTTAACCTAGGTTGTATTTTCCAATTGCAATCTCTGATCACAATTTTGCTACTAATGATTGGAAATTCAAGACAATTACGGATCAAGATTTCTAATAAAACAAGTTCTTTATTTAATCTCTATCCATTAAACAACCTAGAATAAGCTCTCTGAGTTTAATTCAATGGAAGCATTATGAAAAGAAAGACAGGTTGATCTAAGCGATAAACACACAAGCTCGGATTATTTAACTTAGGTTGTATTCTCCAATTGCAATCTCTGATCACAATTTTGCTACTAATGATTAGAAATTCAAGACAATTACGGATCAAGATTTCTAGTCTAGCAAGAGACAATATCCAGATTATATTCAGTTGGCCACCCAAATACAATCCAGCAAGCAATCATAAGCATTAAACATGGAAAAATACAAGCAACTTCAATTAGAGAATTGGATAACAAATCCTTGCACAATCAATTCACAAAAACCATATCAAGGGCTTTGAAATCACCCTCAACCAATTCAGATTCAGTTACACATGTTTAACAACGTGGTAAATACAATACAACATGGAGACATTCCAGAAAATGAAAGGGAAGGAAAAAAACTTAGCAAATTTGATGTAATTCTCTTTGGATTGTAGTTCTTCCTCTTTCCAAGCTTCCTTTCTCCTTCAAGAACTCCAAGAGATGAAAGAATTCCAGAGCTGCAGCTGTCTCTTATACACATCTAGAACTTTGCTCCCTCCTAGGGATGCAGCTGTTGACACACACCCCATTAACCCAAGACTACCCCAGATGTGTATAAGAGACAGGTCCCGTATTATACATGCTACAGTGATGTGTGGAATTACATTTCTACACTTCTCACACTGTTTTGATTACAACTTTTGGTACACTGAATGGATTCATAAACCGTAAATTTCTCCAAAAATTAGACTTCGAGAGCTTTTCAACGGTATATGATATGTCATCGGGTTCATTGTATATCAATACAATTAAATCCGAGAAGATGGTTGACTAGCAGAGGTGAAAATGAAGGGTTTTAATCAATTTTTGTGCAAGTTGCTCCAAAACTCCTACAAACATCAAAACCACACAAAAACATGAAAATACCAAGGAATATAGCAAAAAAACATAGACGAATTGATATGAAAGTAATACATAAATAGACAACTATCAAATTCCCCCACACTTAGACTTTGCTAGTCCTCGAGCAATTACAACGATATGAAAACAAAACTAAATCGAAACAGAATCAAAGAAAAAAATTAAAACACACATGTTTTAACTTGCAAATAGGCCTCAAAGATTGTACTTAATTATAACCCAAGGAAAACTTAAAAATAATGCACTTGATCAAGAATTTCATCTCAAGGATTAGTTTCGCTTCACTTCAATTCCTCAAGTGTGTGTGTGTAGAGTCATTCTCACCTAGTCACTTGTAACCCGGATGAGTTTATGCATAAAAATGAATCATATTTAATATTGAAGATGTGTGTATAAATGAACTCCATAGGCCTGCTTTTCAAGTCACTCTCCACTAATGTAGACATGCACAACACCACGGATCAAGTAGGGCTTTATTAAGCTTGTAACGTTTGGCTTGGGTGAAGGTATGATAAAGGATAATAATTTGGCTCAAATCACCCACAAACACATAAATCATTCAAGACAATGTAGAGCTCAACCCTATAACACAACTTTATTTCAATTCACCAAGTTACTCCCCCAAACTTATTAGAACACTCAATCTTTTTTTTTTTTTGGAGAAAACAAAAGAAAACTACACCCCCACACTTTGTTGTTTCATTCTTTTTAAGAACACTTAAGGGTATAGATCTCTTATTCTTCTTCTTTTGTTTTTTTTTCTTTTTTTTCTTTTTTTTATTACACTTCCCCTCCCCCACACTTAAACAACACATTGTCCTCAATGTGTAAGTACGGGGACGATAAGTACAGATTGGCTTTTTTTTTCTTTTTTCTTTTAAACACAATAGAACTCACTTGCATTGCTCATGACACATCCCAACCTCCTCTAACTTCCCAAAACCAGAACATAGCTCAAACTTTAATTGTGAATGATCTACATGCTCATAGGTAAGGGATAAACTGTTTGGAACAAATTCATTTGAGGTTAGGAAATCTTTAGTGAGTTAACAAAGAAAAAGGCTTACAAAGGCTCAAAGGGGTAACTAGGGATCAATTTCAGTCAAGGTTGGCTATTAAGGCTCAAACGGTCCAAAGATGGCCTAAATCATTTCCCAATGTTGCACAGTCTAGGATTTCGCCTCGAGTGACCATCAAACAAGTTCTAGAATTCATTAAAATCTGAAGAAACACTTAAATTACATAAACTTTCTCTAAGTAAACAAAAAACTCAGTGATAATGGCTCGGTGCTCAATTTTGTGCAAGGAATCAAAGGTAAAGCAAAAACTAATTAACATTTCAAGCACAAAGATCCATGCATCATTTATCATTTTCCAAGAGTTATTCTTAATTCAATCATTATCTTATCATCGACCCACAAAATGCAAGAAAAGAGGTACATGGCGTTGTTACACCTGAGTCAAGATTGTATATTTCAACAATCTTTAGGACCAGTAGCCCGCAGACTTAAGGTTTCCAGCCTATATACCTTTATTATGAAAGAACAAAACAAGAAACAAGACACTTCAAACAACATGAAAAAAAAAAACTACAAAGTTATTAAGGAAGAATGCGTTTCAAGGGTTAAGGAAACCCCATATTCTGCCATTCCCAGGTTTTTCCACAATTTTTTTTAAATTGAAACTGATAAAGATAAAAACACATAACAACTCTAAATTACGCAAAACTAAACTCACTCATAAAATAACAAAGTTCAACAAGTCAGCAAACAAAAAACAAGTTAGTTAGAATGGGTCTAAAAAGTTAGAAGTTAGCCTCCTTATTCGGCCATTATGGATTGAAGAGATCCAGAATGCGTTTCAAGAGGAATTAAACTTTTTAAGCCACCACTCTAAAAACCGAGATTAGAAAATATTACCTGGGACGAAAGAAATAACCTGAAAAAGCTCAAAAAAAATAACATGAAAAATCTCAAATAAACACAATAAAAAGAGAGCAAACAAAAGTGAAGCAAACCAGTAGATAAAGATTATAGACTTAGTGTTAAATCCAGTTTACGCCTTTTATTGCCTTCCACAAACCAATCTATCCGAGCTATTGTTGGATCAGACGAATAGACGAATGCTTGTAATTTGTCAATTAACTCCCCTGCAGTTGAAGCTGTAACCAGGATTTACCTCGCCGACTGTGAGATGAAGTTTTTTTCTACTGCTTGATCAAGTAATGACAACAAACCATCAAAAAAATTATTGACATTTAACAAACCAATGGGTTTCCGATGGATGTTTAGCTGTGCCCAAGAGGTGATTTGAAATATCTCCTCTAATGTACCATACCACCGGGCAAAGCTATAAATGCATCAGATTTAATGACCATATGTGCAATACGCTCATGCATGCTAGAGACCTGTAACTCTTTCCCGATTGTGTTGCCTACGATATCTCACACAGCTAATGGTTTAGGGATAATGCCGAGAACTTTGCTCCCTCCTAGGGATGCGGCTGTGGATACACACCCCATTAACCCAAGACTGCCCCCTCGATAAATCAAATGAATACCCCTCGCAGCTAATGTCCTACAAAGATCAAGAGCTACTGTTGTAAACTCTCCATCTTTACCAAATTGCGATCCACAAAATACGTATATATTTTGGAATCGCCGAATTGGTGTTTTCTCCATTTCTACAAGTGCTCTAACCTTGTGTAAGACAATGCTCTTGATTTCCACTACACCATGAGGAAAAACATTAGTAATAACAAAAGGTCCAACCCATCGAGATCGTAATTTACCTGGAAATAACTTGAGGCGAGAATGAAATAAAAGAACTTTCTGTCCCACTTCAAAATTCTTCCTGGAGATCATTTTATCATGAAATGCCTTAGTTCTCTCCTTGTAAATTCTGGAATTCTCATAGGCATCATTTCTAAGTTCTTCCAATTCTTGCAGTTGAAGCTTCCTTTGTTCTCCAGCAGCATCCATCTCCATGTTACAAAGCTTTACTGCCCACCATGCTTTGTGTTCAAGCTCTACTGGAAGGTGACACGGCTTACCATAGACTAACCTATACGGAGACATCCCAATAGGTGTCTTGTAAGCAGTTCGGTAGGCCCAAAGTGCATCATTCAATCGTAGGCTCCAATCTTTTCTACTCGGATTCACTTTCTTCTCGAGAATGGACTTGACTTCCCGATTTGAAACTTCAACTTGACCACTAGTTTGTGGATGATATGCAGTAGACACCCTGTGAGTGATGTTGTATTTCTTAAGCAAGGCTTTAAATGATTTATTATAGAAGTGTGTCCCTCTATCGCTAATCATGGCTCTTGGTGTTCCAAATCTCGCAAAAATGTTAGATTTCACAAAATCTACAACAACTTTAGAATCATTAGTTCTCATAGCTTTTGCTTCCACCCATTTAGAAACATAATCCACAGCAAGTATAATGTAAACATTACCAAATGATGAAGGAAAAGGAACCATGAAATCAATACCCCACACATCAAAAATCTCGACAATAAGTATAGGGGTTTGTGGCATTTGATTTTTGGCACTTAAATTACCTGTCCTTTGACAACGGTCACAAGCTTTGCAGAACAGATATGCATCTTTGAACAATGATGGCCAGTAGAATCCACAATCAAGAACTTTAAGGGCTGTTCTTTTTGGTCTGAAGTGACCTCCACATGCATAAGAATGACAGAAGGTTAAAATTGAATTAAATTCAGATTCAGAAATGCACCTTCTTATCACTTGGTCAGAACAATGCTTCCATAAGTACGGATCATCCCATATGTAATACTTGGCAATGTTCTTGATCTTGTCTCTTTGAGCTCGAGTCCAGTCATGTGGTAGCTTCTTGGTAACTAAGTAGTTGACAATATCTGCATACCAAGGGGCTACTACATTTAGAGACAACAATTGTTCATCCGGAAAACTTTCTTGTAATGGCAGTACATCCTCATCATGGACAATGCGACTGAGATGGTCTGCAACTAAGTTTTCACTTCCCTTCTTATCTTTGATCTCCAAGTCAAATTCCTGTAAAAGGAGTATCCACCTGATAAGCCTTGGTTTAGCATCTTTCTTTATGAGTAAGTACCTCAAAGCCGTATGATTAGAATAAACGGTTACTTTAGTACCAATCAAATAAGATTGAAACTTTTTTAAAGAAAAAATAACCGCTAGCAGCTCTTTCTCAGTGGTAGAATAATTAAGTTGAGCATCATTTAAAGTTTGAGATGCGTAGTAAATGGCATGTGAAATTTTGCCAATTCGTTGACCCAAAACGGCACCCACATCATAGTCACTCGCATCGCACATGATCTCGAATGGATAATCCCAATTTGGAGATTGGATTATTAGAGCCGAAGTCAAGAGTTCCTTCAGTTTCTCAAATGCCTCTTTGCATTTCTCATCAAATTCACAGGCCACATCATTCTGTAATAATCTGCATAGGGGCAATGCTATCTTCGAGAAATCTTTGATGAATCTACGATAAAAACCTGCATGACCAAGAAACGAACGAATATCCCGCACACTTGTGGGAGGTGGTAAGGAACATATAAGATCTATCTTGGATTTA